>NDXA01000055.1:0-83436 GCA_002105455.1 Hemisphaericaspora xylofermentans | reverse complement strand
AGTTGAACTTGAGGATTTGTGAAGGTGGTACCAGAATTATATAGGTTGTGTATTTCATAGGTATGTCACTATATACTGATTCTAATACAAAGTGGTTTAATGAAAAAAAAAAAATAGATAGGTTTTCTGTTTCAAAATTTGACTTTTGCGAAACAGCTCTCAAACTTTTCATCCACTTCTTGCAATTTTGCAGCCAGAATATCCTGCATATAGGTTGTCGTCGACATAATCGCCTGGGGCAGATTTTTACAAAATTTCGGCTGTGATGGCCATTAGCAGAAGCGCATCGCTTGTTATCTGTACCTTGTGGATTTGTATCTCATTTTCAAATGAGTGTCCGGTTCGATCCCTGCGGTCTGAATTTCCGATGACTTGAGTAATCAGTCCCCTGGATTCAAGCAATGAGTAACAATATCACTGGAGGGAAGCAATTCAGCACAGTATGTTACCCGTGGTGGAGGCGAAGCGGATGGCACTACTTTGGGACTTTGGTCCGATGAGGTTGTTCAAGGTATATGGTGTGACGACTCAAATTTTTTTGCAACTCTTTTTTTCAACCATTTGTTTGTCATGTTTGTACACCCATTTTTGATTATCCTTTTTGCAACCGAATACTTCTATTAACTTTTGTTTATAAAAATCTATATATACATGTATATTAATCTAATTTCTGTCTATTGAATCTTGCTTTCAATTGACCTAATGGAGCAGCTAGGTTCTTTCGTTCCAAGAACAATAAACTCGATAACAACCCAACGCACACCAAACCACTTCCAATTAATTGTTTCAAAGATCGAGTAGTATATCCATTCATTCCAAACACAAACAAATATTGAACCAACCACCAACCAATCGACGATATGATAGATGGTAAAGCATGCTTAAATATTCTGATGATTGAGATATGATGATAATTTCTAATTGAATAGTAATACTTTCGAATAGCCATAAAACAGAATCCAATTCTTAATGTCATATTAATCATATTTGAAATTATCAATCCCAAAATTCCAAATTTCAATTTTTCAATTAATCCATACAGAACAATCAATATGATAATACTTATGAATATCATATATGTTGAAAACCGTCTCATGTCATTATTCAGCGCCATGCCTGAAAATAATGCCTCAAGAATCCCATTGAAAGCTAAGAATGGGATATAGATAACATATACCTGGAACAAATCGAATAAATCAGAATTGTCATGACCCCATTTCTTCCCAATTATCAATTGTAATAAATATGGAGCATTGGTTACACCGGCAAATATGATCATGATCGAAAGATTGAAATAAAATATTGAAATTAATTTAAGATAATTGAATGATTGTTGTGTTGAATCAATCAGAGAGGAGGAGCTTAGGAGTTTTGTGAACATTAATCTGGTTGATTCTTCTAATGGTTGGAATAATAATCTAGCTATTATAGATCCATAATTGGAGATAACGGCATAGATTCCTTGTTCATCAATTGTACATAGATAATTGATAATTAATTTGTCACCTTCAGTTAACAACTGCTTGAATATCATTTGAATAAAGAATCCTCTCCAGATTCTAAAGATGTGATGTTGGAAATAAATTGACCTCTTTTCATTATCATCATATAATTTCACCAACGAATACTTGACCTGGGTATTATTCACCCGATTAAATGTCAAGAATGACCAAACATACGTCATAAACAACGTAAAAGAATACACAAACTGTCCCAAACAAAAGGCCAAGACAGCCACCCCATCAAATTCCTCTTCATTCTTCATATTTTTTCCAATCATAACCACAAGAAAGCTTGATACACACTTCCCAAAAATCGCCAACCCCTCAAATTTAGATCGTTTATTAAAATCTAATTCAAATTGATAAATCTCAAATATGGGTTCAATTGCCAACTCCAATAAAATCAGAAATATAATCATTAAATAACTATATTTCCAATATGACAACAGATTCATGATTGTGAATTGTAAAATATCTTTATGGGACTGCCAATATCCCATCATCATCAAAATGACCACTCCCAATCCCATAGCTAAAAATCCAAAATTGATAACTGATTGTAAACTACCACTTCTAGAACCGACATGTAATCCATTCTTTTGGTGGTGATCATCATCTTTCGCACCACCCTGAATACGTTGAACGGCAAGTCTAACGGCTTCTCTAGAAAAGAATAAGATTGTATTCGTGATAAATTCAAAATATGTCGCTATTCCAAAGATTTTTGGCGAGATGAATCGGACTAATAGTTGATTTAAGATGAACGTGAATAATTTGGTTATGATTTGGATTAGGATTAGATTCGAGATTCCTGATGCTGCTGATGCTGTTGGTGGTGGAGGTGGTACAGTTGACTTCCTATTTTGGTTTGGTTTGTCATTACTGATGTCAGGCATGACACAATTATGGCGATCTCTACTGCTGTTTGATGTGCTGTCTGTCTGAAAAGTATGATAATTTAACTCTGATAAAAACCTGCAAAATCCCCGAGGTTTACAGATTAGATTCCGGGTTGTGCAGTTTACCCCTTGTTTACAGATTACCCTTGTTCAACTGAATGAAAAAAAAAATAATTTAAATTGTAGCCATTGACCAAACTGTGAAATATAAGCAACAACAATTAACTATTAGTAATATTACCCGTCTTTTGAAGAGCAGTTTATTGTGAAGGAAAGATAGAACTTAGCCAAATATACTTAGGCACATTTGTTATTTAACCATCTAAGAAGAACAAGAGAAAGAGAAAGAAGGAAAGGACCAAGGAAGAAAAAGAGAAAATGGAGAAGGATATCGAATTACGAGAACAAGATAGATGGCTTCCAATAGCAAATGTCGCCAGACTAATGAAAAACACTCTACCACAAACAGCAAAAGTTTCAAAAGATGCTAAGGAATGTATGCAAGAATGTGTATCAGAATTCATATCATTCATAACATCAGAAGCTAGTGATAAATGTTTACGTGAAAAACGTAAGACCATAAATGGGGAAGATATATTGTTTTCGATGCATGATTTGGGGTTTGAAAATTATGCTGAAGTATTAAAGATTTATTTAGCGAAATATAGGGAACAACAAGCTTTAAGGCAGGAAAGGGGGGAGACTAGGACTACTAAACGACAAGCTAAACAAGCTGCCCAAGCTGCTCAATTAGCGGCCACTGAAGCGGAAGCTTTAGCTGCTTCAGCGACTGGGACCACTACCACTAGTTCTGACTCTATTGCTGATATTGACGCCAGTAGTGGTGTTCAAGATGTGGAAGAAAGTATGAATGAACAACAGGGTTCTACAAGTAGCAGTCATAGTGAGCATGCTGAAGTTGTTATGAAATTGGAAGCAAGTTTGGACGGGTATGCTGATGACGTGAACACAGGAAATGTAAATGAACCATATGATGATGTCCAACAACAACAGCAACAACAGGAAGAACAACAACAACAACAGCATCAGCAGCAGCAGCAGCAAGCACATCTTCAGAATGAAAGTTCTGGAGGATCAAGTAGTATGCAATCCCCAGAATCTTATTATCAGGATTATAATGGGGAACCTGGAATAAAACAAGAAGAAGATCCTAGTCAACAAATGAAACAAGAAGATTCGTTACTTGATGGAAACCCTGTTGTGTCTAATCACCATCCTGATCAATATGGATATGATGATTTTCTTAATCATGAACAAGTGGGTAATGATGGAGCAAGCGAGTCACATGCCCATTCCCATGCACATCAAATTGATGAGTTGGCGAAGCAGTTGACGAATGAGGATGCTGATATCGATGCCTTGACTGCTGGAATAACAAATGGTAATGAGACTTTCTTCTAGAGAAGGGTAAACTTTTGTACATATTTATAATTTCTCACTTATGTATTTATAATGTATCTATATTATGAAATAGATGTGTAGGGAGAGTGTGTGACTCGGTCGTGACGAAGGCCTAAAGTGCTGATGATCTCCAAAATATAAAATTAGCTACTAAATGCTAGAATACAACTAAAACTAAACTAAATAAAACCCTTCTTCTTCTACCCCAAGAACTAAAATATATATATGCCTTGAGACTTGAGAGATGTTCTTCTTTCAAGTATCACCTAATAGAAACAAATGCTATGCATTTTTTAAACAGAAATATGCAATTAACCCCCATGAATACTGATTTCCCAGCAACCAGCCTTTCGTTTGTAGTGTGAAGTGTTGATAACACTATTACTACCGCTTTATTCAATTTGCGTTCGACAAATTGGACAAGTGGTATTGTAATCAATCCAAAGATTTAAACAGTCATAATGAAATTGATGATTACATCTTCTCATTTGTCTAACATCTTGAATCAAATTATCATGACAAATAACACACCGAGAATCTTCTCTTTCTCGTTGTTCGCGCTCATGGGGTACTCTTAATTTATTTAGTATAAGTTCTTTCTTTTTATAATTGATTATTTGACGGGTTTTCATAATTAATGCCTTTAAACTTAAATAAGTTGATGGTAATATGAAAAATGGGAATGAATAATGGTTATAAATAAATGTAGTTATAAATATTACAATCATCATGAAATTGATCAAACTACTCAAGAAATCACCAATGTAGATCCATTTATATGATCGTGTATAATCACTTAATAAACATTTGATGGTAGTTAAGATTATTATGGGGAATAAGTTCAAACATTCAACAATTAATATATTCAGTAAGGCATTACTATGGTTATCATCAAAAGTAACATATTGGTTAGCAGCAATGGCAATATCAACCAAATTGGAAAAGATTAATACTATGGATACTTTATTAGCATCAGTTACTGTTGCTGCTCTATCATTCATCATGATGGTGATTTCTTTGTTTGATAATTTCCCCAACATCAACCATTTAAGCCAGTTGATACAGACTAACGTCACAGGGTTATATTTGATTCTCTTGTAATAAAGCGAGAATATGACTCCTCCAAACTATATACTTTCTTGTTAGTAATGTTGTAAGGATATACAGGTTGTGTAGTGTATACATACGACTCCATAACTTAATTGTTTTTTGGTGATGGGAGGTAAGGCGGGTGTAGAAGGTAACGATAAAGATAATGACAAACGTCGTGGTTGTTGTTGTGGATGATGTGGATTTGTTACTTCTAAAGACATGACATGAATGATGACGATGTGTTATATAGTAAAATAGTAGTATATGGGTTGACTGTAATGAGTATAAGGGAGAAGGGGGTGAGCGATGTCTCTCTATCTATTTATCTATTGTTAAATTAAATATGGGCTATGTCTATTGTTTATTGTTATGTAAAGTGCAGACGAAGAACAAAGAAGAACAAGAAATCACATGATATTGATATTTGAGTAATTTCCACGACCACCAGAAAAAAGATTTTCCATTTAATTTTGTAACTTTTTCTACTTATCAGTGCCAAAGTTGGAAAGTTTGCAACCCTCCGAAAACAAAACACTTCTCTCCTTAATTCCACACAATGTGTTGTCAAAAATTTTGCTTCCTTCTTTTCTACGCTTTGTTCACTATCAGACATTTTACAGCTTCTGATCAGGATGCCAATTGATGAGATAGCTACAAAGAAAGTTATTGACCCATATTATGGCAAAAACCCTGATCAGGCCGTTGTTTCGCCATGAAAGAAATATGTTGTCTCCAAAACCTCGGTTAAATCGTGTTTTATCGTTGCAACAAATCCTTGGTCCTGATCAATAGGTTTTAATTGCTCATTGTGTTGCTCTACTTGTGCATTATGTGTTTGCACGCAGTTTGGTAAGGGCTCGAAAGACTAAACGTAGAATATAGTCACAGTATAACTCAATATGATAATCAACGACACGAGTGGCTGGAAGGCTCAGTAGCCAAGATGTCAGATTCCAAAGTTTGACGCTTTGTCGCCACTACGATTTCTCGTAGTTGTTAACTTCTTGTAAGGTTTTGTTAACTTCTTGTAAGGTTTACATGAGATGGAATTTTGGTAGGATCCTTTAAGTCAATGGTATGTTGATATCTGGTTAATGCATTGTTGTGGTTGGGGATTGGGGAAGGATGTCATGGATCATATACTCAGTTGTATTTAAAAAGACGTCAACCCAAACACCAACCTCATCCAAATAATCGAAGGAGTGTTTCCATCCGTTCTTTGTGCTTCCTTCCTCAGCTCTCGCCCTTTTCGCTATCTGAGTTTATCGACCAACTTATGTTGCTCAATATCTGCTTCCGTTTGTGCAATTTCAAATATCAATTCAGATAATTCCTTGTTATTGGTTTTCCTTTGAAATTCTTGAAGTTCATCATCTGTTGCTTTAGCCTGTTGTGGCATCTTCACAAAAGACCTTATAAACAGTATTTCCCAAAACAACTCGATAAGTACTAACATCCGACACAAATTCCTTAATACCTGTCATTACTTTTTCCCAATTTAAGAATATCATATTCGGACTACGTTCCAATGACATCACCGTTAGCACCAGATAGAGCATATCGCATATACTCTGAGAAGTTGTAAATTTATTGGAAGTGATTGTTTACTTTGTTAAAGGTTGGTTTGAAGTTCTCAAGGTTTGTCTCAATTTGGACAACCGTTTGAGATTAATCTTGCGAACTTTAAAACATGTTTAACAAAGTATACAAAAGTGCACCATCAAGTTTTCAATTTCATCATTCACTATGGAAAGATCCGTAGAGAGAGGGAATCTTCTTTCTTCGCATTCAGAATTCTCGGAATAGACCATTCGATATCCATTTTCCGAAGCGTTCCACCAAAGTTCGATCGATTAAACTAATAGTTGCACCCAAAGCTAACAATGAGATTTGTTGTTACATTCCTCGAACTTGACATGGAATACATTTGGTGTGATAGTGGATTCCACTTGATAATGTAAAGCTACGTCAATTGTATGAAGTAGTAGTTTCGGTCTAGGACGTCAGTAGTTTGGGCGGTTGTTGGATTGTGGACAATTACGACTAATGTGACCTAGTTGTTGGAAATTATAACAAATGATTGGAGATGGCCTATTGTAGGCTTGCGGATTACGTTGTGGATTGAATTGTTGTTGTTGTGGTAAGCTACCCCGTGTTTCCAGTCCCAAATGTTTCCAACGTTCAAAGATTATCCCCCTTTTGCATGCGAAGGTGTTTGATGTATTCTTTTCCTCGCGGGGGTCGTGCTTCCTAATTGGATCCTCTGCAGAGGGTGAAAATTTTGTAAAGCGATCCATTTCCTCATGTTCGTCTTCCTCCGTTTAACTTCCTTCTTAGGAGCAGTCGTAAACCTGCACTGGGGATTTGAAGGGCGGGGGAGGTTTGGCGTAGTGACCCAATCCAGCATGCAGGATGCCGGAGATTTATTAACAAGTACGAAAGAATTGGTCCTCGACGTTATATGTAGGCTTTCAAATCGGTTAGGATTATATATAGTTATATATTGCCGCAGGAAACCCTGAACCCAGAAATCCAGTTTTCCACCTTCTTGGAATTATCTACTTTCGCTATAAACGAGAAACTGTGACCTTCACATAGTTTCTATCATTCAATAAGCATAAATTGAACTACTACTGCCCCTTCTCAGTGCAAATTGCAGTCTATAAGTAGAACTTCTTTACAAGTGCAAGTAACTTATCAAACTTTAGTACTCTTCTAAAGGATTTAATATGAATGTTTCGCCCACAATTATTGGCTCTCCGTATATTAGGGAAGGTGAATCATAGTGACCTTCCTTCTACTCTCCAGCTAACTTACGTTCGAGCTGTTCGATTTCGTCAAGCACTAGCTTAAGATTAGCACGATATTCATCACGGACCACCAAAAGCTCTTTCAACCTTTCATGCCACGCTCTGAATCTCATAACTTTTTCTCCACTCACGGAGTGTTTACCAGGACTAAAAGGGACTGGGACTCCGTCGTCCAGCGAGTCTTCAGACAGTTCTTCGTCCCCATCGTCATCGTCATCGTCATCTTCTTCTTCATCATCATCTTCTTCTTCTTCTTCTTTTTCTTCTTCTTCTGAGCTATGACCACCACTGACTACTCGAGTTGTGAAATTTGGGACACGCTTAATAATTTTCCTACGAACATATTTGTTCCTCTTTGTACGGTCGTCCCCACTCTTTCTTATAATCACATAACCTTTCTCAATACATCGGTCAAGAAATTCTTTTTTGTTGATCAGGAGTAAGCAATTGTCGTTTTTGGTTGCATTCTTGTACTGATAAACCACCATTTAATCGATGATAAAATGAGCTTTGGGTGACACCATAGTTCTTACATATTGAAATAACGGTCTGACCATGTTTTTTGACACGATAGGCCTCGATAGCTTTCGCCATAGCTTCCTCATCGACTGGCATCTTGAGCAGAATCTTTAAAGTTTTTAAACCTGAAAAAACGTAGAAAAGAATGAAACTTCTTTAAAGAAACATAATGTTTATTGATTTGGCATTTGTGGAGACACGCGTTTTTTTGTGTGTTGCGTTGAGGGTGTTCCCACAAGCGCGATTCTACTACAATCTACAAGTTTCCAGACTATCAAGAAAACATAGGACAGAAGTTTTACAGGAAATGAGCCCTGTTTAAAACATTTTGAGCATGGTCAGGCAAAAACGTCAGTGCTCATCACAAGTTGAGTGGATGTACGCTTATTTTGTTCAGAGAAGACATTGAGTGCAGCCATAACTTGATCAGACAGTATGCAGTAAGTATTTACTAATCTGTGATATTCCAATTAGTTTGATCAAGTTCTAGGTGTATTCAATGTCTTCTCTGTGCAAAATAAGCGAACATTGGGGAACGCAGATTATTAATGACTTCGGTGCCTTGTCGGTATCTGTTCTAATAGATCTCTCAGTTGAACCATTTGGATGACCTGTGCAGGAACCAGTAAGTGGATGTTGGATACCTTTACTTTAAGCAAAATGATTGAAACTTATTGTTCACAAATTCATCACCATTGTCGCCTCTAAATGCAAAAGCAGTCGATCAACTAAATTAGTAAAGCTAGAACCAAAAGGAATGATTAACTTATCAAGGTTAGTCCGCTTAGAAAACATAAATTGTCTCTTTGTTATCTAGAACCTTCAACTCATCGATTTGTTTCACAACGAAACTCACAATTTGGAACTTCTTAACTGTTCACTTCCCAAATGGAGTGTTGCTGAAGTTTGAAGTGACAATGGTGGTGAATTTGTCAATAATGGGTTTCATGCATTCTGCTTAGTTAAAGGAATCCAACATCAACTTACTGTCTTTAGTGTGGGAATGCCTTTTGTTGTTGTTGGGCATGCCTCTTGGCCCCGTGCGCTACACTATCCTCAAAATGGTCGACAGGCATATTTGAACATTCCAATGACAAGGCAAAAAAGTAATTTAGCAAACTGGGTCTTCCAATAAGTTATTTTATGTTGATACCCCTGTCCAAACATCTCATACCGCTCTTCAACCAGTGAGGCAACGTGTAATCTTCTTCTTTGTTCGATATGGACATCCAGGTAGTAGATGCTTCTGGTTATTTTCGTCGTCTTGGACTCAAAAAAAACTCGTAATGCATTATCCGTTTACTCCTCATTAGCAACTGAACAATGTCGTAAACCCACTTACTTATAATTATTAAACCAAGGAGTCATAAATTACTTACAACTTGTTAGTTAATTTTAATCTGTGAAATATGGCTATCACTCTTCTCTTTTTTTCTAACGTTAACTTTACTTCCCTCATGGGCATCTCGAAATTTTTTTTTTTTCAAAAGATTCCACCCAATCAAAGATAAAGAATCTTTTTACTTGCTATATTGCATGCTAAGCATAAAGCGATTGTTTTCAATCATGGGTAAAAGAAACTTTAGAAAAGGAAAAGCCGGTGGTAATGGTGGTGACAAAAAGGGGTTTGGAAAAAGAGCATCCGATAATGAAAATTGGACAGAAGCAGTCAGAGAAAGTGAAATATGGGAAAAATACTATAAAACCATGAACATCATCCCAGAAGAAGAATGGGACACTTTCAAGAAACATTGTCAAGATAATTTACCTCTTACTTTCCGTATTACCGGTTCAAGAAAACATGCTGAAGAAATTAGAGAAATCTTCAAGACAAGACATGTATCAAAATTACAAGATGCCGAGTTTGATGGGATTAAATTAACTCCTAAACCATTAGGTTATTATCCTGATGAACTAGGTTGGCAATTAGATGTATCAAAAGCTGTGATTAGAAAACAGAAAGAATTCGCCAAAACTCAACGTTTCTTAGTTGTCGAAACTCAAGTTGGGAATATTTCTCGTCAAGAAGCGGTATCTATGATTCCTCCATTATTAATGGATATCAAACCTCATCATTATGTTTTAGATATGTGTGCTGCACCAGGTTCTAAAACTGCTCAATTGGTTGAAGCATTACATTCACAAGATGAAATTAGTTTACCTACAGGATTTGTGTTGGCTAATGATTCCGATTATAAACGTTCTCATATGTTGGTTCATCAAGTCAAGAGATTAAATTCACCAAATTTTATCACTGTTAATCATGATGCTACTTTATTCCCTAAGATTAAATTAAATAATGCGAATGAGTTTTTGAAATTTGATAGAATTTTATGTGATGTTCCATGTTCTGGAGATGCAACTATGAGAAAGAATGTTAATGTTTGGAAAGATTTTAGAGTGGGCAATGGGCTTGGATTACATCCGTTACAATTCAATATCTTAAATAGAGGTTTACAATTATTGAAGAAGGGGGGTAGATTGGTATATTCCACATGTTCCCTTTCACCAGTTGAAAATGAAGCAGTTGTAGCTGCTGCGTTGAGAAAATGGGGTACTGGTCAACTTCATTTAGTTGATGTTTCTCAAGAATTACCAGGATTAGTTAGACGCGAAGGTATTAGTGATTGGAAGGTTTTTGGAAAAGATATGGAATTAAGAGAAAAAGGTTCTGCTGAAGATATTCCAAATTCCGCATTCCCACCTACTAGTGAAGAAGTTGAAGAATTTAACTTAAACCGTTGTGTTAGAGTTTATCCTCATTTACAAAACACCGGGGGATTTTTCATTGCTGTATTTGAAAAGATTGATCCTGAAGACCAACAGCAAGAAGGAGCAAAGAGACAATTGGACCAAGAAGAAGTTGATCAAGAGGAGGAAGAAGACTCTGCAACAAAGAAACAAAAAACCAATAGTGAAATGGTTCATAAACCCCAAAAGAAACAAAAGTTACCAAGAGATGCCAATGAAGAACCATTTATCTTCTTAGACCCAAATCATCCAGAATTACAAAAATGTTGGCCATTTTATGATTTCAAAGATTCTTTCCCTAAAGATTGTACATTAGTTAGAAATGCTACTGGAGAACCAATTAGAACCATTTATTACGTTGCACCAATCTTACGTGATATTTTATCTATAACTGAACAAAAATTAAAGATTATTCAAGCTGGTATTAAATTATTCGTAGCTCAACGTAATGATCTTGGAGATTGTGCATGGAGAGTCCAAACTGAAGCATTACATACCATTGAAAGACATTTAGGTGAAAAGAGACATTTGAAATGTAATTTGAAATTATTAGAAGTGTTATTCACTGAAGCATTCCCAAAAATTTATGATATTAAACAACGTGAAATTGATCCTGAATTCAGTAAGAAATTGGATGAAATGGAAGAAGGATGTATCTTTTTAACTGTTGAACGTGGTGAAGGATTAGAAGATTTATTCTTACCTTTATGGAAGGGAAGATCTAATATTAACTTGATGGTTAATAAGAATGATACTCATGAATTACTTTATCGTGTTTTTGATATTGAAACTTCTGCTAAAGATGATGGTAAGGAAAAGATTTATCAACAAAAGGTTGAAGCTGAAAAGCAAGCAAGAGCTTCTGCTGCTGCAGCTTCTGCTGAAGTTGAATCTACTGTTGAACCTGAATCTACCGTTGAAGTTGAATCTACCGTTGAAGTTGAATCTACCGTGGAACCTGAATCTACTGTTGAACCAACTGAAGATTCAGTTGTTGAAGTATCTGAAACTCCTGAAGTTGCATAGATCTATATATAAACCCCTCATTGTGTGTGTATACTATAGTAAATTTTATTGTAAATGTTCATTAAAACGTCATTAAATACTCTAAGCTCATCTTCTAATCATCATCGCCTTCTTCCTCTTCATCTGAATCTTCATCTTCGCTCTCTCCATCATCACTTGAATCTCGCTGCACTATATCACTCTCTGCAGGCTTTTCATACCTATAATTGTCTAAAAACATTCGTACCATATTCTCATCAATCAATTCATCGACCCAAGACTCAATTAACATTCCCATAGCCAACAATGCAGTCTCATCCATCCCTTGAACAAACCTCTTCCCGTGCTCTGACTTACTTATTTTCCTACTCACGAAATAATGAATCACCTTTAACAACTCACTATCAGGTAACTTCAACCCCCCTTCCCCGTCCTCATTAGAGTGTATGATTGGAATCTTCAAATTCCCGGGTTTTAACATATCCAAAATCTCATCGGGTGGGACTACATTACCCTTTGGCGCGTATACTTTATGTAAATCATCAGCTTGTTTATCTATTACTACTTCTAATCCACGAGGATGATCAATGATTTGATGATGCGTTGATTGCGCAATGTAGTCGAGATCTATGTGCTGTTGTTTGTGATATTCTCCGTTGGTTGCGTTGTATAATGTAGCATTATTGACTACTGATTTGTCACGCAGTGATATGTTCATCTCATAGAGTATGCTAAGGTAGTTCTTAGTAGTAAACCCTTAACTATTTGCTCTTTAGTAGTAGGAACAAATTTCTTTGTCCTCGGCGCTCATTGAAATTTTCACTTGGTGCCTTTTGGTGCTTAATATGTTTTTTGTTTACTTTTTAAGGTTAGTGTGAATACGTTAGTTAGTTAGAGAAATACTTAGTACAACAAGAGATGGTTGATATAGATGATCATTATGATAGGAGGAGTCAGTTGCAGTTGTTAGAAGCTGAAGATGTATATCGAAAAACCCTCATAGAATTAGCCATATTCAGATTCCGATCATTGTTGTTACTGGATCATGAGAAGCAAATCCACGAAACTGAACAACAACCACAACTAGCACAACCTGAATCACCAAGAGCACAACGAGCTCGTCGTCGAGAACTGGAAACTCAGAAGGAACAAACGCCAGAGGATATATCCGATGAAATACCCAAATTAAAAGATGAATACGAATTAAAGCTAAACAAATTGAAACAAGAACATTCAGTGAAGACAAAGATCCAAGAAGCCCATATTGACCAACTATCTGAAGAGAATCGAGAACTAAAAGCTGAAATTAAACAACTAAGAGAATTACAAGCTAAAAGTAGAATAGCCGCCCAATTCTTGGAAGATGCAAAACCTAAAAGAAGAGGATTGTTTGATTTATCATTTGGAGCTGGGATTTCTCCGGCATTGCCTAAACGACTGCAGAGTTATGGTTCTCGTTCTTTTTCACCTACAATAGAGACTCCAAGTAAACCTGCATCTACGAAACAGAAATCTATATCTTCACCGCATTCTTCACCATCTCGTTTGCAGCCCCCACTACAACCATCACAATCACAACCAAATAAATCGCTTGAAGAAGCAGTTGCGGACAAAATTGCAACACCGACTAAAACTTCTTCTTCGGCTAAGTTTATTGAAGACTTTGATAAAACGAATTCATCAAGTCCACCATCACTCGAATTTGAACCAAAAATAGATTCGGAAATAGTACATGAAGATAATTTGAAGCCAATGGGCTCATCCACCCCTTCATCGGGTAAAGTACCAGATGAATTAGATGAGATAATTGTCGAATCCGATGGCGAAAGTGTAGGTTCAACAACATCAACTCAAACAGTTGAAAAGAAAATCAAGAAGATTAAATTATGGAAAACCGATGCATATAAATTATCATTATTTAATAAGAAGATTAATGGATTAGAGGACGATGGGTTTAATACTTTGCATTATTATCTGGATAAACATTTTCTTGAACATGCTGATGGTGGATCCTCTCCGATTATTGCAAGAGTGATTCTGCAAAATATTGACAGGATAGATGAAGATTTACCACCATCACAATCTCAAGATAAGGAATCGGAGGAGAAAGAGGCAGCAGGACAGGCGGGAAAGAAGAGAAGAAAGGTATTTACAATCGATTAATGGTAAGTTGTGTACGTGTGTATTCTCTCTCTTTCTATGTATTTAACGTAACAATAAACAATATCTGAGTTCATTGATTTCTGCATGAAACTAAATGTCTTTGTCACTAATAATCTAGCTTCATTGCGTTGTTCGTGTATTTGCTACTCTACAAATTACATGCTACACTACTAGTTAGCTAGTTGTAAGTGAAAGCTATGTTGTCGGTGCTACCATCTAATAACTGATCACATGATCCCCGCCGAATTTCGGTCTCGCCCGAAAATAAAACTGCAAAGAAAAAAAGACACCAAATTTTCAACTAGAGAGCCACCACCAATAACGTTGATTACTAAGGTAGTGAATAGTACCCACAATGATCAGAGGAGGAAGATACCAGATAAGAAGGATTCCTCGGAATCTCCCCAGAGTGAATGTTTCTATTCCTATAAGAACAGCAACTACAGTTGCTTGGAATGGAAGCAATCCATCAAAAATTAACCATTCTTTGGTTTTGCCATCAGGTATGCCTGATTTGAAAACTCTTCAGCTGATTTTGTTGGACAAACAACAAAAACCTGATTCGTACAATAAAGATGACCAACCACAACCTTCTTCCCCTAAGAAGAAGGAAAGAGCCCCAAAGAAGGAAAATGAGAAACGAAAAAAGGAAGATAAGGAAATTGAAAAGAAGGATGAGGTTGAAAAATCTGATCAAGATGTCTCTGGTTTAAAGACAAGTATCGACCCCAATGCTCCTACATCAGCAGGAGGAAGTGCACCACCACCAAGTAACAACAACAACAGTAATAACAATAATGATGATGATAAGGATCTTGATTTCACAACCGAAGATACAGAAATGGAGAGGGAACCACGTATTAAACCAAATAGAGAAGGGGAATATCCTCCATTATTAGCAATTCCAATGAAGGATCGTCCTCCATTACCAGGAAGAACCTTCTCAATTCAAATCACCGATTCTGAGGTCATACAAGCCGTGAAAACCATTTCTGATAGAAGAGAAGCATATTTTGTATTATTCCATACTCGTGATCAAGAAGCTCCCGATATTGATATTATTCCAGAGAAGGATGCAGTTTATGATACTGGTGTCATGTGTGAAATTATAAAATATATTGAAGAACCAGGAAGAAAATCAATGACAATCATTGCATATCCTCTGGCAAGATGTGAATTACTTGATTTAAGTACTCCAAGTTATAAGAACGATCGTATTGATCGCGTTGAACCGGAGAATTTCCCAACTTCATATTTAATGAATAGAAAGGTTTCATACGGGACTGTTAGAGAAAAGAAGGATGATCCTTATAATCCCGATTCCCCAGGAGTTAAGGCAGTGATTGAAAGTATAAACACTTTATTGGGTACTTTGGGTGCTCAAAATCCACTTATGACTTTAAAAGATGGGGAAATACCTACGGATCCAGCTAGATTTGCCGATTTTATCGCATCTGTAGTATCTGCTAAACCTAACCAAATTCAAGAGATTTTACAAGAAGTTAATATTGAAAGAAGATTGAGAAAATCTCTTGAAATCTTAAAAGTTGAAGTTGAAGCCTTACTTCTCAAGCAAGGTGCTATGAGTGAATTGAATAAAAGAGCAGAAAAAGCACAAGTTCGCAGTTTTATACGAGAATTCATTACAGAATTACAAAAGCGGATTGGTATAAATGAGACTAATCGTGTTGCCAAATTTGATGAAAGATTAAAACATTTAAAATTATCAGAAGAAGCAATGGAAGCATATAATTCCGAAAAGACAAAAATGATGTCAAACACGGAGCATTCTAGTGAATTGGGTGTAAGCGAAAAATATATCGATTGGTTAACTTCAATTCCTTGGGGTGTTTATTCAAAAGATCAATTCAATATCAAAAAGGCAAGAACAATTTTAGAACGTGATCATTATGGATTAAAAGATGTTAAGGATCGAATTTTAGAATTTATTTCTTCTGGGAAAGTTTCTGGTAATGTTGAAGGTAAGATTTTATGTCTTACTGGTCCTCCAGGTACCGGTAAAACTTCCATTGCCAGATCCATCGCCGAGGCACTCAATAGAAAATATGTTAGAATTGCAATGGGTGGTGTTCAAGATGTTCATGAAGTTAAGGGTCATCGTAGAACTTATATCGGTTCAGTTCCAGGTCGGATAGTCTACGCTTTAAAACAAGCCAAAACTTCAAACCCATTAATGTTAATTGATGAAATTGATAAATTGGATCTTTCCAAAAGTGGAGGTGCTGCCTCTGCATTTTTGGAAATTTTAGATCCTGAACAAAATAGTGAATTTGTTGATAATTATATTGAAGTTAAAGTTGACTTATCAAAGGTTTTATTTGTATGTACTGCAAATTATTTAGAAAATATTCCAGGTCCTTTAAGAGATCGTATGGAAATTATTGAAGTTTCAGGATATACCAACAATGAAAAGGTTGAAATTGCAACTAGACATTTAATCCCAAATGCAAGCAAAAAAGCATGTTTAGAAGATGGTCATGTTATAATTCCAAAAGAAACCATTTCCAGAATGAGTGAGAAGTATTGTAGAGAAAGTGGTATGAGACATATGAAAACTTTGATTAATAGAATATTTAGTAAGGCCAGTTTGAAGATTGCTGAAGAAGTTGAAGCAAGAGAAGAAGCGGAAGAGGAAGCTAGAAAGGCGGAAGAGGAAGCTAAGAAGCAAGATGAAACCAAGGAGGAAGAATCGAAGAAGGAAGAAGAACCAGAAAAGAAATCGGAAGAAGTTTTGAAATCGGAAGAAAAAACACAAGCTGCAACTAAAGAAGAAGCTACAACTAAGGAAGCTCCAGCTAAACCTTCAGAAGATAAACCAGAAGTCGAAAAGGAGGAAGAATCATCTGATTCTAAAGCCACTACAACCACCGAAGAACCCCAAAAAGAAGAAGAAGCACCTAAGAAATTAGAAATTCCAGCAGATGTTGTATTTGAAATCACTCCCGAAACCTTAAAAGACTACATCGGTCCTGAAATCTATGCCAGAGACAGACTTTATGACGAGCTCGTACCTGGTGTCGCCACCGGTTTAGCATACACCAGTTCCGGTAATGGTGATTGTCTCTATATAGAATCCATCTTAACCAATTCAATCGCCTCCGGATCAGGTCATGCTAACATGCACGTAACTGGTCATTTACGTGATGTCATGAAGGAATCTTCGTCGTTAGCTTATTCATTTGTAAAACTGTACATGGTTAAAAACTTCCCTGAAAATAGATTTTTTGAAGCTGCTGACATTCATGTCCATTGTCCAAATGGTGCCGTTCCTAAGGATGGTCCATCTGCTGGTGTTGCATTCACTTCATCGTTCCTTTCATTGGCATTACAAAGGGGTATTCCTGCTAATATTGCCATGACTGGTGAAATTACGGTTACTGGTAGGGTATTGGCTGTTGGTGGATTGAAGGAAAAGATCTTGGGTGCAAAGAGATATGGATGTGATACTGTTATTTTCCCTAAGGATATTGAGAGTTCATTGGAAGAAATCCCTGATGAAATTAAGAAAGATATTAAATTGGTTCCTGTTGAATGGTATGACGACGTATTTAAACTTCTCTTCCCTGACCTTTCTAAAGAGCAAGGTAATAATGTGTGGAAAGAAGAATTTGCCAAATTGGAAGAAAAGAAGAAGGAAAAGAAGTAAGTTTAAAAAATGTTTCATGAAAGTTTTGAATGTATTTTTGTTAAATAGACATGGTGTATGATGCATGTTTTTGTTTTAGAATGTTCTGTAAATAGGTTATTTTTGTAATTATTCATTTTGTTATTTGAGTTTATCATTTTCCTCTTTCATAGCTCCAAAGAATTCTCTAACTTCCTCTTCAGTTACAACTTTGCCTTCTTCAGCGAATGGTTTGAAGAAATCACGTAATTTTTCTCGTATTTTATCATATGCTTGAAGTCCCTCAATTGCTTGTTCGCGGGGTAGAGATTGTAAAGCATCAGCACCCATATCGAGAATTGATCCCGTGGTTGATTCAACTTCATTTGGAGGTTCATAAACTGGATCATCTTTAAAAAGATAATCATTATTTGTCAAAAACTCAAACAACCTAGCTTCTTTATTTAAAGATTCATATAACAGGGTCATTTTATCTCTGAAACCATTAGCTAAGAAATATGAGTATTCTACTTGTTTGCACGCCCCTGATTCATCAGTCTTCATTCGTTTCACAATGGGTTCATCAGAACCTTCTAACTTAGCGTTCATCTGTTCATTTTTAGATTCCCAATCCTCTACACTGTTTATATTTTCAAAATGTGCCAATTTGCAAAACACAATTCCCGGAGTCTTGTCAAGTTGTGCAAACACATCCCGAAATTTGGAAATGCATTTCCAGCAGACAAACACATCAAAATCGTCTAATTTAGGAAAATGAGGAATCGAAATCTCTTCATCTGAGTCTACGTCAGCCTGTTGTTGCTTTTGCTCAGACTCGGCATCTTCCCCAGGTGCATCTAGTTTATCCAACATGTTGGATCCATTGTCATGTTTTGGTTTTGGTCTATTCTTTTCGATTGATTCCTTACTTATCCCCATAATACATCTATCATGGTACCAATCCTCACCACACACAAATCCGAAATAGCATTGAAGCATATCCCCAGTTTCTTCTAATGGATTATATGGTTTTTCACAACTACAGAAGTTCCCCTGGAAATTCTGATTGTAAACATTAGAAGAAGATGGAATATCTTCAGCATTTAAGTTCAACTCTTTTGAACTCGTAGAAGATATAGATAGCCTTCTTTGGGTCTCTTTGTTTTTTGTTGTACCGCTTCTTCTCAAATTACACGCACCATTATAAGTCCTGCTCATCTTGGTGGTTCCACAATCACAGACAAAAGATCGCTTACTAAACAACTCAACAATCTCATGACTAGCATGGCATTGGATCGAACATGAATAGCATACTCCAATAGGTTCGTTATCATTTTCGCTTGAACAAGTTAAGCATGCAAAGATTGGTTGTCGTAATTCACCCATTTCGTACGTACATTCATTTGGATCATATGGCATTAATTCTCTAGCTTCTCGTTCCAATTTCAATTGTTCCTCAATGTAGTCTACCGCAGTTACTGAATCTTGTTGGACATCATCGCCAACAACAGTTCTATCGTTCTCCCCCATTTTTCAATTCTGATAAATTAAGCGGATAAAGAGGAAGAATTGAAGTTTGTTTGTTTGGATTTTGTTATTGGCACGCGTATAAATTTAAAGCAATTGGGTTATTACTTAGTAGCGCTACCAAAGAGACGTCAATGCTAAACTAATTACGGTTAAGAAATGAGGAACGTGAGTCCTAATGTACAAGAAAGATATAAGTTGGGGCGGTGTGGCACTGTATGGCAGGCACCTGGTTATTCTGTTACAGAACTAAAAGTTATCTGATAAAATGATTAAATCTTTAGTTACACATAAGCAGTCTAGGAGAAATATATAAGAATGACATTCAATTATGGGACCTCATTTCACTCAATAATTTATGTAATTTAGCTGCAAATTTTGAGCAAATTTACTAAGTTTTTATTCACAGGTATTTGATGATTTTGGTTTAATAGAACGTAATTACTTGCTTTGTGCGATCGTTGCTGCAATCAGTATTCAATGGATGGAAAGTCAATGGATGGAAAGTCAATGGCTGATTCCGATATCTAATCATCCGTACATTTTACTAATACTCGGATATTTAGATTTACAATGTGGTTTATTAGAGTAGGTATGTGTGCATCTGTGACTATACAACTATATAAAACAGTTCTATTAATCACTAAAGTTAAAGGAATTCTGGGGAACTCTATCTTGTGAATTTCCATTTCCTCCTTTTCATTAACGCGAAGTAATACACGCTTCAAAATTTGAAAATTTTGAAAAGAACGAATGTTGGCAATTACAACTCTATATCCCCTCTTTATTCACTTTTTTCCACTTCAAGACATCGAATCATAGTCATGGATATCGCCTGCAATAAAATAGAAACCTTTGAAAGAATAAAAGAAAAAGACGATGAATCTTTTCCAATAGAAGCTGTCGAAGAGAACGAAATCACAAACCAGAGTGATAATGGTGTTAACAAGAACTTTCACAACTTAGAAAACCCCACAAAAGATCCAAAGTATGAGCAAAAGGGTAAACGAAAAATAGAACACAGTAGTGCCGAACTAGGGCTTCCGCCATCAAGAAAACGGTGTAATGAATGCTTGTCTTCTCCTAAGAACAGCGAGTTCTTGTGTGAGAGTCTCGAGCATGTTCGAAATCTGGGTGCTGATTCAGATGGGGTTACTCCAACTAATGAAAGTTTTATTTCCAGTTCTCACATATCAAATTGTGATCAAGTCGTGGAAATTCCTCCAGATGTTCGAGAAGCTCAAATTCTGATAAAGCAAACACTTGAGGCAATCATGAATGATTTTGAGATTTTGAAACAAAATCCTTCATTGCTTTCTTTTGATGAATGGACTGAACTTAACACAAAGATACAACGACTCCAACAATTTAGACGAAATATTATCGATAAAATTTAAACGAAATATTAATGATGAACTTAATTCTAACTCCAGGCAATCAGATTAACGGTTTAGTACTATTACGGGAATCATATTATCAGAGATTTCATAGATTCAATATAACATAAACTCACTATTAAGAATATACTCCTAATATTTCGAACATCCAGTCAATAGTTTAATTGTTAAATTTAAAAAGTTTCAACTACCAATTTAAAACACGCAATGCTGTGAAAATTTCTCCTGGCCTGTCTCCAAAATCTTCAAGAATGAATTTATGAATAGACACGGTTCATTCAAGGTTTTGAGAACGGAAAATGGTTCCGAATTCAACAATTTAGACGTTACTCAAACTATTACGAAGACAATGATACTCATCACCACAATACTACTCAAGATGATCTACAAAGTAAAGGAGTGGTTGCGTGAGAAGATTCTAATCTACACATTTTCTAGTTCCCTTGAAAATACTCTTAGCTCTTTGGGCTTTTTTTTGGACTCCGCAAACTACGTTACACGGGGCAACAGCTCCCAAATCTAATAGTCTTTTCTATGTAAGATTCGAGTTTAGTTTTTTAGAAGAATCAATTAACTAAGAGAATGCTAGAGTCGTTATTATGTGGTAGGTGCGTTACCAACTGAGCCCACTCATGATCAATGTCCGAGCGCTACCAGTCAATCCCAGAAACCAACTGAAACGATGGGATCAAGCAACAATGAGAGATTCATTGGTACTACTGCCACTACCACTTCTGTTTACACGATAAGTTTTTCATTGAGTTATAAACGCTAAAAGTACAAATTGGAAGAAAACAAAATAGAAAATGGCAAATACACAAGTGATATTCTATAGAACGATGGTAAAGACAAACTCCCTTAGCCCACCTCTTCTCTCGCCAATCTTTATCGCAAATGCGCTAGACGACATGAATAATCATTAACCATTTCTTTCAGTATATTTTTTATTATATTATATGTGGGTTTTATGGGGGGAGGATGCAAGAAATGCTTATAGTACAGTAAAATCTAATCACTTGAAGAAACTTCCTTGACAATTTCATCATAAGATTCTCTATATTCATCAGTCTTATCAGCATTCTTTTTAGATTTTCCACCACCTGGAACAATCATAACACATGAAGTTGGTCTCTTGGTAGCACCTGCAGAACCTAAATCTTCTTTAGATGGTATGAAAACATATGAAACTGAAGTATCTTCACACAAAACTGGAATATGAGAGATAACATCAGCTGGAGAGATATCACCAGCAATGATAACTAAACCCTTTTCACCCTTTCTCAAAGCCTTAACGACTTCTTTAACACCTCTCTTGACATGCTTAGCCTTGGAAGCCTTCTTAACTGTCTTTAAAATTTTCTTGTTTAATTTTTTAGAAGCCAATGGTTTAGCGAATGGCAAAACTGCAGACATTCTCTTTTCATAATTGTCTTCAGCGGCTTCTTCTGACTTGACTACCTTATCCTTCTTGGCCATTATTATTATTTATTATTATCGATATTTTAATTAAATCTTTTGATAACTATTAGTGCCGTTATTTTAAGTGAAAAAAAAATTGCAGTGGAAATGAGATGGCCATCTTTCCTTCGCTTTCTCCATAGTTAATTTTTGATGCCATTTACACGCCCCTTCAATATTAATTCATCACTTCCCTTATATTTCCACCACCACCACCCAACTAGAACTAGAAACTGATCACCTTATCTTTGAGTCTGACCTACTGAAGAAGAGATATATACAAAAAATGCCTCCTAAGTCTTCAATTGCCAATCGAAAGAGACGGAAGCACGTTGGTTCAACTTATCAACCAGCCGAAATTGAGGATGCTTTACAACTACAAAATCCACAATCCCGAACAGCAGCTACCCAGGGCAAAGGAACTCAACAACAGTCTCTTGAAGACAATAAAGTGATCAGTTATTTACTGAAAATGCATGCTAGACAAATCATAACATCGCCTGATAAATTTACTCGATTGACTATACTAATATGTACATCTGAAGCAGAATATTTTACACTCAATGAAGAACCCATAATGTCTACTTTACGCAATAGTTTTGGTATTAAGGATATGTCAATATCTTCAGATCAGCCAGGTAGTGTAGATAGGTACTTATCGTTGTATGGTACTGCCGAAAATATATCCAAAGGAATGGTCTACGTATCATTTATTTTAAATGCAAAACTAAACAATATCGCTGGTATCGATTTGTTCACTTTGAAATCTTCCAATTATAAAACAACAATGTTACTTAAAAGAAGAGGTGGTGATTTCGAGAACAAGCATGGGTTGAAATATCTAGATACGTCATCTCTGTTTAGCTATAATTTCAAAAAAGATGTTCATTCAGTATTTGCTCAAGGTGATCTTCATGCTTTATTTAACAGTTATCTCTTAGCGATTGAATTGAACTTGCCATGTGAGGATAATGACCTTGACAATATACAATTGTTTGGAATTCATCTAGATCCAGCATTATACAAAAGATCTGAAGAGAATAATGAATTGCTAACAAAATCTTCACAAAAAGTGCTAGAATATATATATCCTACATCAAAAGTAAGTTAAATATAAAGTTGTGTATTTCATTTTATAGAAAGAAAAAGTATGTATAACAGAATAGAACAAGAACTGAAGGTAATCCAAGGTTTGAAACGTTTAAACATGAGTAATTTGAGCAGTCTTGTTCTTTCTAGAAATTGAAGCAACTCTGTCACCCAAAGATAATGCCAAACCTTGTCCCTTAGACCTTATTCTAACATGACCAATAATTGGACCATCAGTTTGTTTTTCAATACACAAATTAGCCAAAGCGTCTTCACCAAATGTAGAACGAGAATACAAATTAGCTGACAAGAATTGACATTCTTCACCAATAACAGCCCCAGGGGTCAAGCAATTCATATTTGTTCCCTTCATTAATTCATCCATATATTCTTTAAGAGTGCCAATTTGAGATTTAATTGTGATTTTATTTTCCCATTCAAATTCATTCCACATCTTACGGAATTGACTTTCAGAACAAGTTCCTGGCTTGATGTAATCCATGATATCAACATGAACATCATTCAAAATGACAATTGTTGATTCATTAGAATGTTGACCATCGTAGACAATATTACCAAAGATAACACCAGTATCAGCAGAAGTAACCTTGATTGTAGTTTGTACTTTATAGAATCCATGAGGACCAATGTTTGCAGTGGTTGGTTTATCGACGACCTTCAAGTCACCAAGAGTTGCAAATTCAACTGATAAGTTTCTTAAAGTGTTGGTAGTTTGATTCACCAATAATACATCCAAAACAACATCAAATTGATGAACTTTAACAAATGCTTCAGCGTAAATTGGATCAGAGAACCCAGTTAATGGGATAATCTTGTTTAATCTTGATGATAAGTTATCTTTCTTAACATCACCATTTCCAACAGCTGCAACAGCATCATCTTCGGTTGAAGCCAGACTTCTATTTTCTTTATCAAGTTGTCTGAATATAATGGAATCGTCAACTTGTTCAGCATTTTCATGAAGATCCTTAGCCAAAGCTTCAGCCTTTTTGGTTTCAGCTGATTCGATTTGTGCTCTGAATGCATCTTTTGTGTCTTCAAGGAAACCTGATTGAATGATTGATGCATCTTCTTCGTCATTTAAGATCTTGATATAGGTTAAGATTCTATCTGCGGAATCTTCATCAATTTTTTTAGCTACAATGCTAGATTCACCAACTCTTAAAATCGAAACCATAATTAATAAAGCTTCGGCTTTCAACCCATTCAATATCTTTGATGCAGTTGATAAAGATTGCAAACGAAGAATCAATTTAACCAAAGTAGATGAAAGAACAGCACCTAAATAGAAATCACCCGCGAGAATTTGTTTTCTTATTGGGTTCTTAGTTTCATCATCGAGATTAAATGAAATTTCAGCAGTTAAAGCAGTCTCAGTAGCATAAGTTCCATCAGGTAAAATAACTGGACCCTTCTTTCTCTTTTCATGACCTGATTCTTCACCTTCTGTAGATTCAGGAAGTGCAGATTCTGCTCTTCTTTCACTAGCCAAAATTGGAACTTCACCCACACTTGCTCTAATAAACTTCCAAGATTCTTGTACTATTGATTCTTCCCATGCATATTCCCCAAGAATCCAAAGAGCTCCTCTAAAGACTTTCCCACTCTTGACATAAGGTAAGGCCGAAATCAATCTTCTTAAAATATCTTGTCTTAAATCAGGGAATTTTTCTACAACTTCCTTGACAAAAGTTATAACTTCATATGCGGCAGTTGTGTTCAATTCAGCAATGGAATCCAACAACAAGTCAATGACGTCAGCTGCAACCTCCACAAACTTGATAGCCATTTGATGAATGGCATTAATTAATAATTGTCTATATTCTGCGGATTTTTCTTCATTAGATTGTGAAGTTGCTTGTAATTCCTTCTTTAATAACTTGACAACATCTTCCACATTTCTACTGGTGATAAATTGGAGAGTTACAGAAAGCGCCTTCTTTCTAACATCTAAATCTGGAGTTGATAATACTCGTAAAATTTCTAATGATAATTCTTGTAACACACCAGGATTCTTCTTGTTTAATTCATTTATTCTTTCCAAAGTGATAATCTTAACATTGTTATTAGCTTCTTTAGTAGCCAAATCGACAAATTTATTACCTGCAAGTAGAATTGATTGTGGATCTGAGCTCAACACTGTTAATGTATTGGCTGCTTCATAGATTACAACATTGGAAGTTGAGCTTTCAATAATTTCACTTACCAATTGTGAGTATTGTTGGTTTAATGATGGAGACTTCAATGCGTCTTTTCTGATAAATTCAATAAACGCTAATTGTAATAATGGATCTAAAGTTTCAATTACGGCAATATTATCTTGAATATATTGTAATGCAGCATCTCTCTTCAAGTCAGTTAAACAAACAAATGCATTTCTTTTACAAACTGAATCAGCTTCATCATATAAGAAACGATAAATCAATTCATCAGCATCAGGAACTAAATGATCAGAAACTTTATAAATTGAATAAAGCGCAAATACAGCATTCTTTCTGACATACGCATGACGATGTTCAAGACATTGTCTCACATTTGGAACCAAAGTTTCTAATAATTCTGGTTCTTTCAATTTAGTCAAATATCTTAAAGTATTTCCTCTGATATATTCATTTGGATGTTGTAAATCACGTTGAATTGCATTACATACAAGAATCATTTCATGTCTCATTTTACCAGTTTCATCCATTTTGGGACAAACTTCCCAATAGAAATACAACAATTTCTTCAATTCCTTATTTCTTGATGGCATGATAAATCTGATGATATGCATTAACAAATCAGGCATTGGGTCACCATTAATAATAGTGATTAAGATCTTTTTCATAGTATCAATTTTAACTTCATCCTTTCCCTTTTCCAATAAGGTCTTGAATTCATTCACTGACACTTTAGAAGCCGCATTGGGCTCATAAATTAATGTATAACCAGTTTCACCACCCATTGACATTGTATTTGCTACTATTGTCTTTCTTTATCTATTAGGTTCACTCAATGAAGGGATCCTTGGTGATTGAAAAATCTGAACACTCTGGCTATAGACGTAGATTCATTTGTTGTTGTGGTTAATTTTTTTCTTTCGACATATTTTGAATTATGGTACACGACCAAATGCCTATGCACGTGATTCAACTATCAGGTTGTTTTAAATACGTGTCAAAAAAAAAAATGCAGCAAAGCATGATATCTATGAAGAATGGCAGATGACAATTGCCCTTCCAACCCCTTTACTGGAATGAATGGAACAAAGTAATTACAGTGGTGTAAATGGAAAATAGAAACGCCATTACTCCTCAGTTTAAACCAAGTTTCCCCCATAGATGAAATTCTTTGTCTAGTTTCATTCGTTTTGTTCAAATCTTGATTCAAATCAAAGTGGGATTCTGTTATACATATCAATTCTTTGACGATTCGCTTCATCTAGAACCAAATTGTTTCCAAAGTAACTGCTCATATCGCTACCAAGTGCACCTGTAGATCTGGGGAGGGTTTTCAGAATTCTAGCAGCATTATCATTGAAAACGACCGAAGCTGATTATTTCCCTTCTTTTAGAGTTATGTGAGAGTGGAAATATGGATGGCTAAATCTTCTTTTTAACAATCCCTTCCTATTGTTTTTTTAAGTTCTCAGTAATTTTTTAATACTCAAATTACTTAGTGAAGGAATGGGCTAGTTTAAACAAAGATGGTTTGGGAAAAAAAAATCAACACAACAAACACGAAGATTGGATATTGGATAAAGGTCCATTTACAATGACAACCATTGCTAACTTTCCAGAGGAAATCGTTCAATTGATATTCCAGTTGCTTCCCTTGGATATCTTATATTATTTGAAGGAGCTGGATCTGTGGGTGAGTCCAATTGCATTTGACTGGTATTATAGAAACATATTGTTTAGAGACTTAAACGAAACTGACACAGATGATCGAACAATTAGATATGAACAAGATTTGTTTGACTTCGACGATCCATTTGACTTAGATGATAGTAAATTTGTTGGGTTTAATGATTTGGAATCCGTTACTTCATTCTTCGAACAAAATCCCCACTATACTCCAGACCAACTTGCCTTTTTAGCCTATCGCGACCTAATGCTATTTTGTATTCGAAATTCTAACGTTGTGAAGAGAGCGAAAAGAGTTATACTTTCGTTTTGCGAAGATGACCGTGTCGATGAATATTTGTTGCGATCCATTCCTAATCTTTATTATCATAATTGACCAATACAGATGATCGAACTGAGCGAGGACAATCAGCAAGCCGAACATATTGACCACCCGAAATTTGCTCCTGTAGTTGTTTTTCACCCATACGATGAACCTATGTTACGTGCAGAGTACATTCAACGCGAGAGCGAAATACAGAATTTTTCCATTGACGCCGGTGATGTTTTATATGAGGAAAATGATCAATTGGTCTTACCAGCAAGTACCAAGTATGTAAAATTTACACAAGAAAAGCCTCTGTATCCAGCCTTAGAACTGGTATTGTTTTCAAATCAAACAGAACACATTGTTTTTGACCAATGTGACTTTGATGGCTTGAAAGTCACCACTTTACCACTCAATTTATTGACGTTGCGGTTCCATTACCTCAACACGTCATTTCTTACTATAAGCTATTCCAAGTTGCCAAAATTGCGTGAATTTGCAATTATGGGGGAAATCACTCGGTCAGTTTACTTTTCAATATTTGCATTTTTGCCAAACTTCTGTCTTTGAAACGCTTCTACTTTCATGACGAAGAGATGAGGTTTGATGATTGTAAGGAAGTGGAATATTTTGACGAGGATAATAATTTCAAACTTAATAAACGCATCAAATTTCCCAAGACTTTAGAGTCCATTTATTTGCGGTCCACTAATTTGGTTCTTCACTCAGATTTTGTTCTACCCACCAACTTGCAAACA
Organism: Hemisphaericaspora xylofermentans; assembly: GCA_002105455.1. Taxonomy (NCBI): domain Eukaryota; kingdom Fungi; phylum Ascomycota; class Pichiomycetes; order Serinales; family Debaryomycetaceae; genus Hemisphaericaspora; species Hemisphaericaspora xylofermentans. The sequence goes on along the minus strand of NDXA01000055.1, from coordinate 55,246 downwards.
TTATAACTACAAAATGTCAACATATCTTCATTGTCTCCGGTATTTAAGTTACAGCATTTGACATACTTATGCTTGGAAAAACTTGAGAACATTCAAATATCCGGTTACGATTTTCCATCCACGTTGGAGGTATTAATATTTCGCAATGTCAATTGTATGGAATCATCTATTGATGGAATTAATCTACTAACCTTGAAGTACCTCAAGTGTTTTAAAGTGGTAAATGATGATGAGAATTTTCGTAAATTTCTTGATGGAACTATTTGGTATCAAGCAGATTTCCGAAACCTAGTGAATCTAAAAACATTCACAATAATGGCTCAGGACGAATATGATCCAGCAACTGTAAAGATGAAGCTTCCAAAGTATTGTGAGGAAGTCCGTTTATCGTACCCAATGAATATTGTGAGCTCAAGATTTGTGAGTCCTGAATCGTTAAGAATTTTTTATTGCAGTTGCAATTGGTTAAATCTTAACCATTTGCTCCAATTGCCTAGGACTCTAGAAGAATTATACTTACGTGCTGATAAAGTAAACTCCTTGAGAACTCCATTGACCCCATTTCCGCGGTTGACAAAGTTGACAATTCAATTTCAATTGGATGTGCAAACTTTAACAAATATGCGGCTTTCGCAGTGTACCAAATTAAAGAAACTTGTCATGATCAGTAATACACGGAAACTTGATCTAACCCTCTTACCTTGCGGTATAAATAGTCTTCTGATTGATTTTCCTGACTTGGAAAATATTGTTGGTGATTTTAGTCGATTTGAGGATCTTGAAGTCTTCGAGACTGTGAAATGGAATTTTGGGCTAATCCATAAAAATATTTGTCGTAAGCTTACATTTGGTGCTAAATTACGACTCTTGAACTTTCTTGAGTGTCAAGGAGATAGATTTAATTTGATAGAGTGGTCGCGTAAGTTTAAGAAAATTATCATCGAATTTGACGAATTTCCTGTTGCTGAAGATATGCATGAAATGTGTAACTTTTATGAAAATTCGCCTAGTTGGAGAACCTTAGTCGACAGCAACTACGAGTTGACCCAATATGGTGATTGGTGTACTTTTCATGAGGATGAATGGTGAGCATCGGCAATATATTCAAAGTTATCATCAATAGGGAGAAATACAAGTACTTTTTATAACAAATAGACACATAATTATGGTATGTAGTTTTAAACCTTCTCCTAGTCATTTGACAACGTTGTGCCAGACTCAATATGCCCAATCCCAGGAATCCGTTCGTAATTGGAAAGAGAAAAAATACTCTGATAGAATCTAGTTGTTAGTAGAGATGAAACAAGATTTACGAATAGTTCAACCATTTGGTAAGAAGTTTCAAATCTCTACAGCTAAATTAGTCATACAAATGCTCTTATTTTGTAGATATATCAATCAATTACCTATATGCGTTAGATACTAAAATGAAGCAATGTACGAAAGATAACTTCTTGAGAAACCCAATTGCTTTAACCAATCTATAACACATCCAGCCAAGAAAGCAAAATCATTATAAGTTCATAAAAAGGATAAGCATCATAAAAGGATATCACCAAATCAGTTTCACGAAATGAAAGAACAGGATATGTATAATTTGACCCCGGATATAAAATTGAAAAAATGAAAAATAAAAAACATTGCACTTGAAAGCACTCCAGTTTCCATACCCTAACAATAGTCAGCGATGATGACTTCAAGTTCTACTTTCTTACAGATGGAATCAATGCAGGAATCGTAAAGTTTGTAAGCTTCACCAGCAGAGCATTCCCAGAAGGTAGTTTGCTTTCCAATAGATAACAACCAATCATTATCTTGCTTAACAATTGCAAACCCACAATCGTAAAGAGCACCAGCTTGTGGGTGATCATCAAATTGGAATTGATGGTTGCTAACAATTTCACCAATTCTACCTTCGCAATCAGTTAAGACACCTTCATGGATTTGGAAAACTAAAAGACCAGTGTCAACATCGTGATGATAGAAACCATCTTTGTCGGTATGGAATGGACTACCTTTTTGGTGTTTTGGATCTGGTAAGTAGGTGTATGGATGACGGGTATCATCTAATGGATAGTATAATTGACCATCAGAACCTTCATTAACAACCGCAAATACTCCACCTGATAAAGCAGTTTGACATGGAGGTTCAACAATTGGGCATGGAGCAGTGACAGTGAGGGTCTTAGTAACAGTGAAAGTCTTGTAATGGTCATCATCACAATTATCATCAATTGGATTAAAACCATGGGAATCACCTCTTTTTGCCCATTTCTTTGATGGTTTGTCTTCATCGCAATTTTCTAATTGTCTGACATGTAATTCAAACTTCTTGTTACTGGTGATTATGACACCATTACCAGAATCATGACAATCCTTTGGCTTCTTTTCAGACCAACCAGCTTTAAGGAAACCAGCTTCGGAAATGGCAAGTAAAGCAAAAATGACACCAGTAGAAAACTTCATTTGTATTTAGCAGATTGTAGTTTGTATTCGAGTTGTTGGATAAAACAGACTTGTTGATAAGAAAAGAAGGCAAGAATTGAATGTTTATTGCAGGGGTTTTACCACTATTTATACCTGAAGAGAGCATGGCGTTACACTCCAATTCAATTAATTATTTGATGCGCTGTTTAGGTATTGACACGTTGCATATAAGGTGTATAATTGAAGTAATAGTTTGTTTCTGGGTAAACCTAATTGAGGGGTTTGGGTTTCTCTGTCCTTTTTTATGCCTAGTAGTGGGATACATTGTTTATTGCTTTAATATTTGGAGCAACTCTTCTTTTTTTGCAGCCAATAAATTTAGTGCAACTAACATGTGGTTTTGCGTTATATATTCATTTGGGTATACGTACTTATATTTACTATGATCTTTTATGCTGTTAATCTCACAATTGCAGTCAAGTATAGAAATTTTATCCTGACCGCAAACCATTTGCTAAGATATATGAATAATATATTTATTTACGGAAGAGTGTACAATTAACAAAATTGAACATGTTATTGTAACAATACATGGTCACCATCCCCCAATATCCTCGACTTCTGATTTACTCCAAAATATTCGAATTGGGTATTTGACAGCATGTTCTTGAAAACAATTTTGAGCACACGATAACACACACTCTGCTTACAATAAATATTGTATGGGACTCGCCTCTTCTATTGTTTTACAACCCTTGTTTGCGTGTATTACTCATGATTTTATTCTTTGAATTGTTGATTTGGTAACCATCGCTTTCCCCATTTACTACGACAAATAAAATTTGATCCATTCAAAGTTTTAAAATAGATGGAGTCTTATACACACGATATCAATAGAAACCACACTGTATTGTACATATGCGAATTTAGTTGTTCCTCCCAAAATTGGCTACCAAAGCAACGAAGAATGCAACTACACTACAATTTCGCCAAGAATTCTCCAGAAACATCTAATAACAACCAGCTATACAGGTCTGTTTTACTCCTATACTTGAGTTGTTTTGAGTACACGTTGCTCCACTTTAAAAACTAATTTCTTCGGCAATTTCAAAAGAGGAAAGCAGTACTCGAAAATAGGATGGAGGTTAAAGCACTTGGGATGACATCTGAAATAATGGAAAACCGAACAAGGCTATTCTTCCATTCTCCATGAGTTGTGGACAATTTCGTGGTTTAGAATGCTCTCTGATTGGTATCTCGCCCAAGAAGAAAATCACTTTTGAACACTTTGTGCTGATTACTTTAAAGAGAATCAAAGTAGAAGCAAGGTGAATGAATATTTTAGTCTCTAAAAATTTTAGAGTAGTAAGTTTAGATCACATTACATCTTGCGACTTCGCTGATTGGATAAAAGATTCTCTTTTGCATCCTTTAAGTTATTCGATTGAATACCCTACCGTTGTTAAACATCAAACACAAAATTCTCAACCAAATTAAAATGATAGAGTTCGATAGTTCCTTAAATTCGCGGAACAAAATCTTGGATGAATAATTTCAACCCCCACTTTTGGCTTGTTAAAATCTTAATTATCCTGTTGCCCATCAAATCATGTATGTACATATTTAGAGGTCCACCTTAAACACAGAGTTGTGAGTGTTTGGAGGACGCTAGCCAAAAAAAGTTGTGGAGTTTGCTCTTTCTCTTGCAAAGTGTTCTACCGCTGGCAAAATTTCGGCAGAAAAAACCGCATTTGTTGTCTTTTTACATTCATGGTGGTACAAGCAATTGTGATTCCATGATTCACTTTGCCGACTTCCCAGATGAAATCCTTCAATTGATATTTCGGTTGCTTCCATTGGAGATTACTTGAAAGATCTGGCATTGTGGGTAAGTCAACTTGCGTTTGACTGCTACTACAGAAATATCTTGTTCAGGGAGCTTGGTGACTATAAACCTACCAATCACAAAATAACGTATGAAAAATATTGGGACAAGTATTTTGATCCATTTGACTTAAGCGAAGATGAATTTACGTATTTCAATGACTTAGAATCCATTAATTTATTCTTTGAACGAAATCCCAAGTTTACACCAGATCGACTCGCATTTTTATCATATCACGACCTTACGTTATTTGGAATTTATCACATGGATATTATGAAGAGAGTTAAGAAGAGGGTTATACTAAGTTTTAATGAAGATGAAATCCCTGATAACTTGGTATTGGAACATATTCCCAACCTTTATTTGCATAATTGGCCTGTATGGGGGAAGGAAGACCCCTATGATGAGGACGATGATATCAACCTGTCAGCGAATTTGTTTTACCATCCAGAATTACCACCTTCGATGTCAAGTCCACCTGTATTTAAAAGTTTAAGAGCTGACTACATTCAACGCCAAACAGATGTACAAGCAGTCTTCCTTAGTGCATCTGAAGTTTTGGATAGTGAGTCAGTTGAGTGGAAGTTGCCATTCGATATAACGTATCTTGAATTGGGGTCTGATCCCAATAACAATGAAGGAGGACTTGGAAAGGTGGTTTTTCCCTGCCATGTTAAGCATATCTATATCACGGCGTCGGATATTAATCGCCTAGAATCGGTTAACTTTCCACCAGGCTTGCTAAGTTTACGACTTTCTACCTTAACCCTCTTGAAGATAGGTTGTAGTAGTTTGCAGTTGCCAAGCTTAGTTGAGCTCTTTATACAGGGATCGCTTGACCAGTTGTTCTATAGTTCCTTGTTTGATTGTTTTGAGAAGCTCACATCTTTAAAATATCTATACTTTTCGGACTTTGGTGGACGACGTGGAAGGACTCTGGACTATTTTGATAACGACCATAACTTTATACTTAATAGTCGTACAAAATTCCCTGAGACTTTAGAGTTTCTCTATTTGGATTCTCCAGACATGATTGTTTACTCGGATTTTGCTCTTCCTGCCAATTTGACATCATTGCACCTTGCAGGAGCAAAGAGCCTTTCGATTGCTCCAATCTGTATATTACGACATCTAGAGAACTTAAGCTTGAGAAGTATCGAAGATACCCAGATATCCGGGCATACTTTTCCGTCAACATTACAGGTACTAATATTTCGGAATGTAACTTGCACGGAATCATCTATCGACAGAACTAATTTGTTAACACTAAGGAACCTCAAATACTTTCATGCCACAAACTATTATGTTGAGTTCCCTAGTTTGATTGATGGAACTCTTTGGTGTCAAGCAGATTTGACAAAGTTGATCAACCTTAGAACTTTTACATTGCAGGATCATAAAGACCGCGAACGAGAGATAATAACCATGAAGCTTCCAAGGCATTTGGAGGAGCTTCGTATGGAATATCAAATGAAAAAGTTTTCTCCAACATTTGAATATTCAGAATTCTTAAGAGTCCTTGAATGTACTTGTACGGAATTTGATCCGCTGAATTTAATACGCCTACCTAGCACTATTGAACAAATGCAGATACATGCCGACAATGCTGAACCCTTGCGAACGCCTATATCCCCATTTCCACGCTTAATATCTTTCAGTATTGGGTTTCCGATCGATATGGAAACTGTAGCGAATATGCAACTTTCAAAATGCAGGAAAGTGAAACGAATTTCTATGGAAGGTGCCGTCCAGCGTCTTGATCTCACACTTTTGCCCATAACTATCAATGACCTCTTTTTAAAGTTTCTGGGTTTGAAGAATATCCAAGGTGAATTTAGTCGGTTTAAGGAGTTAGAACACATCGAATGTGTAGGCTGGAATTTCGGAGTCATCCGTAAAACTATTGGCCACCGCCTTTCATTTGGAGAACAATTACGATATTTACATCTTAAGCAGTGTCGTGGTGATCGGTTTAATTTAATAGAATGGTCACACAACTTCAAGAAAATGAAAATCGATTTTTACGAATTTCCTATCATTGAAGATATGATTGAAATGGATGAGTTCTATGTGTATCAACCTCGTGGAAAATGGACAAAGGTCGTATGTAACTATAAATTGAACATGCGTGGAACTTGGTACACGTATGACCCATATTCTCGATTTTAGTAATACACAAGATGTATCCAACGGAGTGAAAGTTTTCCAAAATTTAGGCATGGGAGATGTTTATATAGATTAAGAGAAACTCTACTTTAGTGGTTCATGATAATTCAAACTGGTAATTTCTATAAACAACGCCGAAGGACTAAATTCTTTTAGTAATTGGCACGCGGTGGTAGAATAAATTGCACCGTAAATTTGAAAGAGCCATAATATATCAATTGGATTGGATTGTATTGTATTTCGGACTCATCCGTCGCAATATTGGTCATAGGTTCTTCATTGGGTTAACGATTAAGGTACATCTGGTTTGGGGTCGATTTAATTTCATAACCTGGTCACATGATTATAAGACAATCGATATAACTTTTGAAGAATTTCCTGTAGGGGAAGATATCCATGAAAGGTGGGAGTTTTATGAACATTCACCTCATGATAAACAGAAGAAGGTTAAGTGTAACTAGAAACTAAAACATTTAGGGAAATTGGTATTCTTTTGGAGAAGGACAATTGATGATTAATACCAAAAAGCGTTTCTGTTTACCTCTCCAGACAGTTTAAGGGTACTAGACCCTTGTACCTATATATATAGTTTAATAGTAGCAGCCTCGTAGAAATTGCTGTTTAATTAAGAGATTTAGTAAAATCAAGCTATGTTATAGTGAGCATTTAAGCGCGCAAAATTTGTGAACTCGGTAATTAAATATGAATTTATGTAAGGGGAAATTTGTTGATTAATTTTCATCGTAAACGCCAATCACTTTTCGTGAAAAAAGGGTGGGAGGAATTGGACAAACACACAACTACTTATGAAAGTCCCAACTGATACATTCTGATGACTCATTTGGGTGATTTTCCTGAAGAAATCCTTCAATTGATATTTCTGTTGCTTCCATTAGATGTTTTATATTAGTTGAAAGAGCTGGATTTATGGGCAAGTCCAATTGCGTTTGATTTCTACTATAGAAATATATTGTTTAGGGAACTTGATGAATTTGAAAGAACTGATAGAAGAATTACATATGAACGAGATTTATTTTACTATGACGATCCATTTGACTTAAGCGAAGATGAATTTACGTACTTCAATGACTTGGAATCAATTAGTTTGTTCTTTGAACAAAATCCTTTGTTTGCTCCAGATAAGCTCGCTTTTTTATCCTTTCATGACATAGTACTATTTTGCATGTATCACATGGATGTTGTGAAGAGAGTGAAAAAAAGAGTAATTATTTCTTATAATAATGATTTCTTGGATTATAGCTTGCTTAGGCGCATACCTAATCTTTATTTTCATGATTGGCCGATCTGGGAAACCGACATTAGAGACGAAGATGATGATATCGACAGGAATGAACTTCATCCAGAATTACCTCCAACGATGCTACTAGAAGCTAACGTTTATAGAACGTTACGTGCCGATTATATTCAACGCGAAACAGAAGTATTGAATTTATCTGTTGAAGCGGGTAATATTTTGCAGCAGGAGTCTTTTAAAGTGTTGCTTCCATCTTGCACAAAGTTCTTAAAGGTCACTGGTTCTCCAGATCATCCTATAAGTAAACCATTACATTTCCCATATTATATCAAACGTCTAGTTTGTGAGGATTGGGATTTTTTTGGTTTGTCCTACGTTAAATTATCCCCAGATTTGTTGAGTTTAAGATTTCACCAGTTTAATGGTCAGTCTTTCGAGCCAGAAAATTTTCGGTTTCCAAATTTGGTTGAATTGGTGGTCGATGGGGATTTTACTGGGTTTGTATTACTTTCATTAGTGAGAGCCTTTGAGTATCTCCCTTGCTTGAAGACTTTATACATCTCTGATAATAAGTTGCAACTTGAAAATCTTCATGATCTGCTCCCATATTTCATTGATGATAACGGTAGGTTTAAACTTAGTAGATTCGTGCAGTTTCCCGAGAAGTTAGAAACCATGTTCTTGCTGTCGCAAAGGACGGTTATTTGTCCCGATTTTGCTTTTCCGATTAATTTGAAAACGTTGGATATACGAAACTTGGATACTATCTCACTTTCTCCGATTCTGGAGCTACATCAATTGACTTACTTATTCTTGGAAAATATCAAAGATATCCAGATATCCAATCACTTATTTCCGCATTCCTTGGAGGTACTAATCTTTCGAGCTGTCAACTGTTTGGAATCGTCTATTGATGGGACTAACATACTAACATTGAAGAATCTTAAATGCTTTGAAGCAACAAACTATCACGAACAATTTCCTAATTTGATCGATGGAACCATTTGGTATCAAGCAGATTTATCGAAATTAGACAATCTCGGGACTTTTATCATAAGGACTTTTCACCAATATGAGCGAGAAACAGTAATAATGAAGTTACCAGCGCATTTTGATGAGTTTCGTTTGTTGTATCCGATTAAACATATCTCTCCGAGATTTGAATTTCCGAAATATTTGAGGATATTTGAGATTTTTTGTTCTAAGTTGGATCCTGAGCTTTTAAACCACTTACCTGAGACCATAGAAAAGTTACATTTGCATTCGAAGAGTGCTGAGCCCTTGCGAATTCGTATAAAACAGCTTCCGCGGTTGGTATCCTTGACAATTGACTTTCTGGCTGATACAGAGACTTTAGGCAACTTGCAACTTCAAAATTGTGCGAAATTGAAGCGGCTTTCAATTGAAGGTCCCATCCAGAATGTTGATCTTGCACATCTACCGACTTGCCTTGATTCTTTTGCGATAATGTCTCGTGATTTGGAGTATGTTGAAGGTGACTTTACCCGGTTTATCCAGCTAGAATATATCAATTGGGTTGGATTGGATTTCGGACTTATCCGTAGAAATGTTGGTCATCGGTTTTCATTCGGTGAACAACTAAAGTACATCCGGTTTGCGTTTTGTCGTGGGGATCGGTTTAATTTAATAAACTGGTCACATAATTTTAAGAAAATTGACATATCTTTTGCGGAATTCCAGTTGTGGAAGACATGCATGAAATGTGTGAGTTTTATGAGCGTTCTCCACGGGATAAACTGACAAGGGTCGAGTGCAATTTCGAATTGCACACGTATGGAGACTGGTATTCATTTAACGAAAGTTTATAAAGTGGTATGTGCACCAGTAAAGAGCTTCTTTAAAGACGTAGTTATTTTAGAAGCAACAATCTACATTTAAACAATCAAGAAATCAGTAATTATGCCCAAAAAAAAAAATTCGAATTAAGTATGCTTTTATTAGAAGTAGATTAATACATGTTTAAAGTTTAATCAGTATCTGAATCTGAATCTGGATTGGCAAGAACAAGTCTAGGTTGTTCACTATCTTCCAGTTCGCTAATGTCTTGTATAGTCTCTCCATTATAGTCTTCCATTCCATCGTATTCGCTATCATTATATGTTGCTTCTTCATCAAATTCTCCATCCTTGCCATCTTTGCCGTACTTATACCCACGATGTTGATAATATCCAACATCAATTCTGTGAGTCACACTCTCAGCAGAATCTGATGATGCCATAGAATCACTTCTTGTGCTTCGTGCAGACAACAGCGCCCCGGTAAAACTCTGGTTGTCCCCACCTACACTCTTTGATGATACATCAGTAACTGTTCTTGCGAGGGAATTTTCTCTAGATGTAGTCTTTGATGATGCAGAAGATTTATTAGAACTAATCCCAGAAGTGAGCGTTGATTTGCCAATTAGCAAATTCGAGGAAGAAACAAGTCCCAATGAATTGTCATCATCATATTCATCGATTTCAGCAGCTAATAATCTTGGCTTCAAATGTCCATGTTTTAACTCTACCCCACTTGACTTCTTTCTATATGCATTCGCACTAGTAGCTCCAAGACGCAGATATCGATTTTCATTGAGAACTGCTGCTGTATCAACTGGCTTAATACCCACAGGCATTTCCCATTTCATTGGCCCTTTGTCATTAAATGAAGTACCTGAACTCCGCCTAATTGCCAAAACATAAGCTGAACGTTCCCCTTCTCCTGGTTTTAGATTCATGGTTTTCTTAAGTGCCGCAAGATTTACATTTCTATATGAATTTGTACTCCATATTGAACTAACTGAACTTGATTCCCTACGATGTCGAAGTCTTGTTCCCCAACTACTGGTATTGGTATTCAAACTGTCAGTTTTTGATATTCCAAAGTTTGTAGGCTCAGAAGCGTGGCGTTGGAACTGAGGGGTTTGCGACATCCTAGTGGGTGATCTTGTGAATATGGCTCCGGTGGATTGACGAGTTACTGGAAATGGGGGAGCCTGTTGGTTTTGTTGTTGTTGCTGTCGTGATCGTTGCTGTTGTAGTTGTAGTTGTTGTTGGTATTGCTGCTGTTGTTGTTGCTGCTGGCGTTGTTGTTCTTGTTGTCTTCTTGAGAGAAATAAGTCCAGGGACCCAATAGATGCATCATCCAAAGATGTTGCGCCTGGTGGTGTATTCGATCTGGAAGTTGATCCTGATGTTTCACAAGGACTAGGAGATTTGGATGACTCCAAGTGTGCACCAAGATGAAGTTTGTTCGAACCCATGTCCAGAGTAAGTGGAGAACTAATTTGACTTAGATTCATTTCAATTGGGTATGGAAGGTCCCCCTTTGACGTAGTTGTGGTAATTCCTTTTGATTCTTCACCATTTTCAGTTTCAGGAAAAGGAAAAGGATATTCATTTGCAACATCAGATAAACCTAGAATTGGTGGGGATCTAGCAATGGATCGCTCTACATCGAAATAATCATTATTGATATCGGCAGTTGGATACACGCCTTCTCCAATTCCTTTATTCAACTCGTGGTCAGAAGAATCCAGCCTAAGGAAGGAATCGATTTGATCAGAATCTTCGATACTTTCTTCAGTAGGACTATTAGATGTGGGTGAACCTTGGAATGAAGGTTGTGAATTTAACGGTGAAGGAGATGTTTTCACTATATTTGGGGTTTGAAAGTATAAATTCTCGAAATCACCTGGTGGTGGGGCCTTTCTTCTTGAAGGTGAATGGAGTTTACCAATACTGGAGGTTTTGCTTTCTGGAGACCCTGGTGGTGGTGTGCGACTACTTCTAGGTACTTGATTATTTACAAAAGGTGCATTACTAGGTATTCTTGCTGTATTTGATGGCAGGGTAGTAGGTTGTATATTTTGTTGAGCTGGGCGTTGTAGTGGTTGGGTGGAAGTACGTGATATTGTAGAGACACTTGTTGGTGTTGGTAATTGTGTTGCTGCTCGTGCTGGTGTAGTAGTTATTGGGGGATTCGATTTTTGTGTTGGTCTGCTATCATTATTGTGGGATGAGTTGGCATGAGAATGAGAATGAGAATGTTGGTTGAAGATTGACGATATTCTAAAGCCAAAGGATTTATTCTGAGATTTATCTGACGACATTATTACTGTTATATGGCCACATTGACTAAGTTTCTTCTTCAAAAGGAGTGACTATCTTGTTTTATGTGGTCTGTGGTAGCAAAAGTTGTTTGATTTGCGTTGGTGCTGATGCAAAAATGTACACAATGGGGATGGATGAGTGGATTCTTTCTCTCTTTTGTTTTCTTCCAATCAAAATATACAATTAGATCTATCAATATTGTGTTGCTTTACTTATCTAGTCTAAGCGCTCTGTTTCTCTTTGACACTACCTCTTTTGATAACTGTATTTATGGTGTATGTTTGAACATACTCCCAGAAGTGCTCTAACTCTCTTAACCAGCAAATTCAGTCAATCAAACGCAATCAAACTCAATCAGAAAAACTGAAAACTGTAAAAATTATTATACGATTACTGTAATTGCGAATTACGACATTTTTTACATGTTATCTAAAATCGACTTGATTAAACACATAGTCGTGTACTTTCCAAAAGGCTCCAACTAAGCCAATGAATCTTCCCATACTTAGCAAAGATCATTTAGGATCTATATAGTGAGAGAGAGTAGGCAGGTTGGTCCAATTGATGTAAGTTGATGGTAAAGGTTATATGATAAGAGTAATATGATGAATCAGAAGCATAATGATGGTAGACTACGGAATCTTCACTGTATTCATTTTGTTAATTTATATTTAGCATCCAACAATAGCACTAAGCAGCAACCAACGTCGTCAAGTCCAACCAAAGTATCTACAACACCCACATCAGCATTTAAACGTTCAAGTAGAAGATCAACGATTACAGCTATACCCGAATTCGATGAGATCCAAGAGAATGACGAACAGCTAATAGACATTAATAATCGACGTGTACTTGATTCCTTTATTACTATCCATTTGTTGACAAGACATAAAGAGAAATTGATTTATATAAGTGATATTCAACATGAAACTATGAATCCTGAATTCGATACCATTTCATTGCCTTCTGAATTACATAACCATTATGATAAAATAGTCGTCAAATTATGGAGTCGACCGATGTTTGCTATGGAAATTTCAAATACTGGGACAGAATGGCATTTATTGGCAGTTTATAGAATTAATTTACAGAAATTGATATATCTTGGTGATCAAGAGTTAATAGAAGACGAAGAACTACTGTCTTTGTTTAAGCCAAATTCAATTATAATAAGGTTAAATTCAAATTGGTATACGTTACCTAATTTATTGCGAACGGTTCAGGGGGGAAATATTTTACCTGGTATATCCACGATACCGTCAAACCATATCCATCCAATTGGATCATACTCATTTGATTCAATACGAGCAATTAACAATCTAGATAGATCGATAAAGGAATTTACGATATCAAAACATAAACTATCCAAGCAAATTTCTCAAAAAATTCATGTGCTACAAGATTCCAATAATATCAATAATTTGCCGATATTCTCAGGTAAATTAAAAAGTCGATGTCAAGCTTTGGAGGAAGCCATTGCGGTTGAGAAATCAAAGAGTGATGAAATACGATCAGACATATATCAGACAGAGAAGCAAATATCTCAATTGAAACATATTCTTTCTGTTAAATTTGAATCAATAAAACAAATAACAATCAGTCAAATTGAATTACGTGAATCTGAAATTGAATCGATTCAGCAATCTCAAAACGTTTCATTATATCCTCATATACGTGCAGAATTACAATCTACAACTAAAATAATCCAAGATATTTTCCCAATTGAAAATATTGATGGTGTTCTGTTTTCCATTCTAGGTCTTCAATTTCCATCCGATATAAAAGACCTATTAAAGATTTCTTATTACAATTCAGTCGATTTAAAGAACTCCTACTATCAACCTGCATTCCTGAATGAATCACAATGGCATTCATTCAAAATTTCGCAAGTCAATGCCGGAATAACATTCATCGCTCAAATAATTAATCTACTAGCGTATATCACCAATGTTCAACTCAAGTATGAAATTATTTTAGCTGGTTCTCATAGTTTCATTGTTGACCATATATCCAAATCATATCCACTTGAATCAACCGCCTATTCAAAGCAACACATTAAAGCTCCTTATAAGTTCGCATTATGTTATAATCCTTATCAGGTTGAAAAAGTAACAAATAATCTTTCACATCAAAGTAAATATGTCTTGATGAATCAAGAATTTGAGTATGCATTGAAATTACTAAACAAAGATCTTGTACTTTTGATTAATCATGTGACGGAGTTTCTTAAACGGGTGTATCCTGGGGATATTAATGTTGGTAATAATGAAGTTCCCATGGATTGTTTGGATAATTTCTTGTGGAATTTAAAATATTTAATGCTATTTTTGACTGCGGCGACGTAACCATCGGAAAGGACAATAGTTAGTTCTCACGTCGTCACCTTCATTTCTAACAGAAATCTAACGTACTGATACACCGTTTATTAGAATCAATAAATATACATCTCAAAGATTATCATGAATTAATATTCCATATATTTTGGTTTGACTACGTAGCCTTTAAAACAAAACTATCTAATTATCTATTGTACAAAATCAAGCAAAATTCCAACTATATGACTTATAATAAGGCAACAGCAAGAGCACCGACAACAACACCTACTGGTGCAATCAATCCATTAGCAGCACCAGTTCCTGAAGTGGTAGTTTGTTGGGTTGAGGTTCCAGTTGTAGCAGTTCTACTATTTGTGTTAGTGGTAGTTTGACTTCTGGCAGTAGTTTGACTTCCAGAGGTATGTGAATGACCTGATTCGCTACCTGATTCATGATCACTGGTTTGATGAGTTGAAGATTGAGTACCGGTAGTTTTTGCGGAAGTACCACTCGTATGATCAGCAGCATCATTAACTTCAAGTCTAGAATACCAAGGTAATTCACTAGCAAAACTTTCAACTTTGGCAAAATCTAAGTCGGAATTATCTAAGAGAGTGGTATATGAGTGATCAGTGTATGTCAAAACTTGAGTAGCAATAGTAGCTAATTCCATTGGAATACTGGAAGCAGTAGCAAGGAAACCAATGTAGTCAGTAGGATGAGCTTGATAATCATCGACCAATTTGGTGAAGAAGTCTACTTCTTGTTGATTGGCAGCTTGAACCCCTGTTGCAGATAATAATATGGAAATTGCTGATAATGAAATGGCGGAGGTGGCTCTCATTTTTGTGGTGTGTATATGTAAGGGTTGGTTAAAGTCTATAAAATGATCTAAGATGAAGAAAATCTATACTTTGAAAAAGTCAAGAAAAGAAAGGAAATATTAAACAAAAACTACAAGATTGAGGAAACATCTATGGCTATATTTATACTTTCTTTCTTGTTTCAAAGATTTCTCAAACTACATGATATTGCCATGTCGGTATATAAATTTTTCGGTTGCAGCTAAATTTCCTAATTAGGAAGTAAAGTACAAAAATGGAAAATTTTGAGAGACAACACATCACAATTGCTTTCCTAACAGGGACAAACCAAACACACGAAGGGAATGTGTATCAGATTAGGTTCATTGCTCGTCTGATATAGTTAGAGACAATTATAAAACCAAGATCTAGAAGTGTAACAATTGTTCCTAGATTGGGCGTGTTTGTTTCCATTCATTTTGCTGCAACAATTGAAATGTGATTTCAAGTACATTATTTCTTGCTCATACAACGACGGTTTTTATTTCGAATAGTTGCAAATATAGAGGCTCAAGAATTAAGCTGAAATTAATACTTCGCTGCATTATAAACGAAACTAGAAGAAATCTCTTTATTATATTCATACAAAAAAACCCTCGTAAACCATACAACCGTCAAGTTGTCAACTCATCATTAGAAGGACGTGAAACAGAAGCTTCCCTTCAACTAATGTCTTCAAAAGCTACGGCTTTCACCTACAATAACAACATACCACCCAATGCAACTAACCCACCAGCACCAAGGATTCCCGCATTCATAGCAGCAGCATCTCCCTTACTAGTACTAGTACCAGTATTAGTTGCAGCAGAAACTTCCGATTTTACAGAAGAAGCCTTTGATGTAATATCAGACTTGACTGAAGAAGCCTTTGATTGAATCTCTGATTTGACCGAAGTGGCTTTTGATACAACTTCTGAAACACCTGAATTCACTTTACTTTCCACAACAGATTTGACCGAATTTAAATCGACTGCTGCTGATAAGGAAGCAGCTGCACATAAGGTAAATAAAGTAGTTAATTTCATTGTTGGGAAGATGATGAATTGAAAATGTTCTGATGAGAACGAAATTTCAACATTTTGTAATTACAGCGTTATCATTGGGGGTATTTATATATTATTTACAGAAAGAGGAAGAGAGTCAAGATGAATTAGCGGTTCGTAATTTCACTGTGCATAATATTCAGATGAAAGTTCTAAAATGATGACGGGGGTACGAATCCAAATATTACCCTCGTAAGTAGCAATCTTCACAATGGCTCCGGTCAGGAGATAATTTGCGTTTACTATTTCGTATTGAGGCTTGATTTTTACATGAACTGGGCTGATTCGGGCTCTAGATTTTTGGGTTTATTACGTAGGTTGTTTACTTTACTAACCGTAATTGATAGAATGGTGGGAGTTTTCATCAAAATCCAAATTTGTATGCAAACTTTCAATACCCTGCCTTCTCAATATTAATATGTAAGTATGGATGTTCCCCAATGTGGAATGGTTTTTTTTTTCTATTAATAAATTTTAAATGCCTCAAAAATAAAAATAATATCTGTAAATTTTAATAAAGTGATGGTTCTCCACAGTTTCACTATGTTAATAAAACAACTAACATTATTAAGTGAATGCATGCACGCTAATTCATCTTTCTATACCGTTCCCCCTAGATACTAAATGTAAATATTTCAAATGTTAAAGGATGAATTTCCATTAAAGTTACATTTGCTTTCCTTTGTGACGTCATTACATATGCTGATGTTCACATTTTTATCCGGGTTGTTTTATCCGAGCCCCATTAAAATAATTGGGCAAACTACTCCAAGGACCAATCATTTTACATGCAAGGCTTGGTCTGTTCAATCATCCAGTCTTCATTCAGGGTTTGGGTTAAGTCGGATGTTACATAAGACTTGAATTGCGGTTATTCTTCTTTTCTTTTGCACTGCCCTCCTTAAATCCCCCCTCGTTTAGTTGATATTTTTTTGTGTTTATTTTTGCAGCCATTTAAAGTAAAAATAGCAAAGCTCAACGTTTTTTATTCAGTTTATCACAGTTTTTTTTTTCACATACGACTTGTATTTACCATATAATTACATATTTGTACACATGCGTATATAATAAAATGCCGTTTCATATACAACGGAGGAAAACAGCTAAGACCAAAAAGTGTTAACGTGTAAAACCCTCACCAAAAGTAGGGGTAACGATTCAATAAAGCGAAGTAAAAGTGGAGGAAATCGTGCGGAGTTTAGGTATCTCCTGGTATCAACCACAATCTACCCATCCGTTAACCTGAAGCAAGACGTCGGCATTCGTGCTAGAAGCTTGAACAAATTGCGTCGTAAAATGAATTACAATGAAGGACGCCATATTGCAAACTAGATTACATCATCGTTCTAGATAAAAGACAATTTATATTAATACAAAGAAACAGTAAATATTTATACAGTAAAATTATCCCATAAATGCACCAGCAGCAAGACATAAGTTTCTTCTTGTAAAATGGACCTTATAAACCGGTGTCTTTTTAGTAAAATAAGCAGTCATATGATCACTAGTAGCTATAATCTCTTTCTTATTGACCTTTTCTGTTGGCTTTCCGTTGGCAGTAGTAGTGGCAGAACCATCTGTCTTGGCATTCTCGCCAAATGAAAAAGCTTCCGGTTCAGGACCAGCATCATTGGTATTTCTCTTTACATCCCACACTCTGACAGTATTATCGGCACTTCCACTTACCAATACACTTCCATCGCGACTGAATGCAAGACTGTAAATTGAAGTACGTCCATGTCCTTTCATTGCCTTAAGTCTTCTTCCAGTACCAACATCCCATATATTCACAACACTATCCTCACCAGCACTGGCAAGCCATCTTCCATCTGGGGAGACAGCAAGACAATTTACTGGATTTGTGTGGCCCATAAAGATACGTACACAATGACCAGTTTGTACATCCCACATACGACAAGTCTTATCACTTGAACCTGTAAATACATAATTTGAATTTGGATGGAACTCAACACAATCAACATCATTGATATGACCAGCAAATATTCTCAATGGGTAGATATGATCAGTTGCCCATAATCTAGCTGTTTGGTCATGTGATGCAGTTGCAAAATAGTGTCCTAATGGCGAAAATTTAACATCCCATACTGGCTGGTTATGACCCTTGTATGAAACAAGCGCAGTATATGTATCAAGTGACCATAACCTAACTGTCTTATCTTCAGATGTCGACAATAAAAATTTATTATCTGGTGAAAATGAAACACTGTAAACTGGCCCACTATGCCCAATTAATTTTCGGGTGTTTTCATTACGATGACGATCTCTCTTCAAAACCGATTTTAATGGCTTACCATCCAAACTCCATAATTTGATGTAACTATCTTGGAACCCAGCAGCCACCAAATTGGAATCTTCATTGAAATCTATACAAGTCATGTCGTTATTGGTGTTATGGAATGTGTACATACACACAGATGGAGCAGTGGCTTGAATAGCACCAAGCTTAATTTTTGATCTCGAATCTTCAACTTCCAAAATCATTCTCTTTATATCAGAAAAATCTTTCACTGGTAATGGGAGTGATTCTCTTGCAGGAGAGTCCAGCTCTGGTTTTGTCATGTCTTGGAATTCTTCTGTCAATGTTTTCCCATTTACAGGTTCAATTTTTTCATCTTTAATTTTTAATTCGGCTTCAATCTCTTTTGTAACTTCTGGATCTAGTGGTAATTTACCCAATTTGACACTTTGTTCATTGAACTTCTCAACCTCATTTGTATCAGTTACATATTCTGGTATACCTTCTTCTGGATTCGCTTCACCTTCTTGATCTATTTTATCTGGTCTATTTATTGAAATCACTGGGTCTAAATATTGATTTATTATACGAATCAAAATTGCGCCTCCCACGGCTTCATTTTCATGAAGGAAATATAACAATAAACTCAAGGATGTTTTGGAAACCAAAATCTTATATTTGTGATTTCTATAAGCCATGGCTAGTTCGTTTTCTTTCAAATGTTCAGGTAACGATAATCCTGCAAACTTGTTAACTTCAACACCATGCAATATAATGTGATCAGATTTAAATTTATCAAAGAATTGTTTAGCTTGTAAGCCAAATCCTTTTGAAATCAATTCCAAAAAGCAATGAATGAACAAGGGATATAATACTCTCGATAATTCAGGTTTATATAAATCTAATGATGAATCAACCCAACGTCTTAACATCGAATATGCAATCGTATAAATTTCTGGATCGTTTTCTCTCTTTTTCTTCTCTTCTAACTCCTTTAAATCTCGTAAATCCTTCTCCTTAGACAACCTTACTTCTCGATCTTTAGTTTCTCGCAATTCTCGTTCGATTTTTACTTGCTTCTCGCGTAATTCACGAAGTTCACGTTCATTCTTATTCAATTTCTCCTTTAATTCCTTTTCCTTTTTTCCATCAATTTCATTTGGGCTGGCTAAGGCAGTGGTACCAGGTGCAATTGGTGCAGCTGGTGGAGTAGGTGCATTGGAACTTTCCAAACGAAGCATAGATTCAGTACGATGATAACCTTTCTTATTGAGATACTCTAATACGATTCTATTCAAATCAGCTTGTGAATATTGTGGTTGATTGGCTCTAACTTGTGCCGGTCTTGATTGTGGTGCTGTCCCAGGTTGTTGTTGTTGTTGTTGTGATGGTTGAGGTGCTTGGGTATTAGCTGGCCGTACTACCTGCTGACCACTTGATACATTCTGATTATTCGCCTGTGTAGCTGGCTGTAATGCATCCTTCTTGTCTCCTGCCATGATTGCCTCTCGGTGTCTACGTATATCCGTTTCTTACTAGCTTTTTTACAACACCACTGATGGTCAAAAAGTTGAGGTTGAATTTTTTTATTTTTTTTCTTAAAAATGAAAAATACGACATTTATGTAAAGACGACATTAACGACATTTAATGCTCTATTCAGTTCTATTTAAGATTGGCCTTGCTGTATCCCAAGGGCCTTGAAGTTCATTCTTATATCGTTGAAGCGATAAGAAGTATGCCGGAATGATCATAATCATGCTTATTGCAGCTATAATCCAATAAACTAAAAATTTATAATTCAATAACATGTACATCATATAATTTGCCAGATTGAATAAGATTGCAAATATAAATAAATGAACTTTCTTGTAGTTCAATTGTCGAAGTTTTGCATCAAACAATGGAAGTATAATACTTATCTGTATCGCAAATAGAATAAACAGAAATACTTGTACTGTAGTTCCTAATCTTGATGCCAATACAATTGCATTTGACAATGAAATATTGGTTGAAACAATAGGTCTATGAGGAGTGTTTCTTCTCGAAGCATTGGCTGAGTTCATTGTATAATCATGAAGCATTACATTTGCAATACATAGCATAAATGAAATTGCCCAAATAGAATCTGATGATGTTGATTTCGTTAATGATTTCAATACTGGTGATAGTATCAACAAGATAAATATTATCAATATGAATGACTTTATGTTTATTCTATTGTCAGCAGAAAATGGTAGTGATGTAAATGCTAATAACCATATAACACTACTGAAGATGGTAGGTTTAATGGGATCCCAATTGTGTACATAAATTCCTTTGAAAGTTAAGATCACCAACAATATACAAGATACATGGAATATTATCAATGAAAAATCCTCAACTAGGTTTATGTACGAATACTTGGCAACAGTGGTATTTCGTTTTAACTGTGAAAGGAATGACTTGTCTGTATAATTGTCAGGATATGGTTGCTTCAAATATAATAGCTTCTTCCATCTCGGTAGTTTATGTTCATGCCTAACTTCAGGTGAAGATAATGAAGCAACGGGATTAAGATACAATAGTCGTTTTGGAGATCCCTGTGGGGATAAAAAATGAGAGCCAGAGCTACCAGTAGCTCTAACTGTATCCATTGTTTACTCTTTATATGTATTAAGGGTGTACGGTGTTAACAAAAGTTAGCCATTTTTCATATTTGTTACGAAAAAAAAATGTGTTGCTGTGGAGACAGTGATTGCTTCACCCCCAACAGTTTAAGTTTATAACTTAAATAGTTAACCAAGAGAAGTAACAATCTAAATGACTAACCCGCAACAATCGAATGGCATGGAGGGCACCCATCCACTCCCACTTGCTTCAGGTCCAAGACATTCATACACCACTTCTATGTCATCAAATGTTACACCACAATATTTTAAACGACGTATGTCCAATTCTAGTGGAGGGTACAACACCAGGCTTAGTCGAACTACTACAAATAACACAGACACATATGCTAATGCTTTGGCAAATGACACTACTCAAAGTTTACGTACAATAGATAAGATCCAAGGTGCAAAACCTGCCGTGACTTATGCTGACAAATTATGGACTCAGATTGATGTATTGGATGATGTTAGAAATATGGCTGAAGAAGTTAAAACTAAAGGATCATTCTTTAATGATAAATTTAATCAAGATTTACAAAAGTTGAAAATTCTGCAGAATAAATTATTGGAAACTATGTCAACTCAACAATTTAGTGATTTGAATACTAATGAACATCAAAAACAATTGTATCATCTTAGTGCAGTTTCGAACCCTACTGCATATCATCTGAAACAACAGCTGCAGAACATGAGTGCTGGTGTTGAAATTCCAATAGAAGACAATGATGAAGAGCAAAAGAAGAAGAAAGAAGAGAAGATTAATGCATTTTTCCAGGATGATGATCTTGACTACAAGAATCAAACAGTTTACAATAAACAAAAGTTTGATGAAATACATCAATATGTGGCAGAAGTTAAAAAGGATCTAATACAGTTAGGAGCATCAATGAAGGAATTTGATGAATCGACGAAAGAAATTTGGTAGATCGGAAAGTTCTTTTCCGTATCGAATTTTTCAAACGAACGATGGTCATGGATGTAGTTGCGAACACAGCGGAATACAAAAGATCGATTTAATACCGGCGCTCTCCAACAAGGCGTTGTATCTGTTCCTAGTTGAAACTCATTACCCAAATATTTCCCAGAGTTCCACTGACATGTACTGGTGGAATTGCTAAATGTGGTAAAACGTGAATCGAAGAGTTCAAAGTGTGTAGTTTTTCATTCCTTAGATTGGTCTATAAGAACTATAGCGTAAAAACAAATCAGGCCATCGTGAGAATAATAGTATATCCGATCGCGCATACCAATTAGAAATGAAACATTAGTCTCCAGATATTCTGGGTCCATACCTGGAGCTTGAGGCTAGAAGTATGCTTTAGTCACATGTTGCATTTTCCTTGTAGTTTTCATGTACAAAACAGGTGGTGTGTCTTCAATATTTGCTATGATTAATATACAAAATTAGCCGTAAATCTCGGAAAAACTTAATCAAAAATTATTTTTTAATCCGGAAGAATAGAACTTTATGTTACGTGTTTAAACCACACAAACCAAAGTGGGGGAACTCACTTTGAAAAATAAATTAAATTTTCAATATTTTTGTCCGCATTCCTTAAAAAATAAAATTGAAAAATGCTGAAACATTTCAATTAAATTTACACACACATCTCCATCTCCATCTCCGTCGGATTATTTATATATAACGGTGGTAAGCTTCCAGTTTCCTTCAATTTTGTATTGTTTGAGCGTATTTCTGTCCCCCAAGTAAGAAGAATTGAGTTATACACATCAAAAACATGGTTCATTTAGGTCCAAAAGCCCCTCAACATAGAAAGGGTACATTTACTGATGTCCCACAAGAATTATTATCTGAATTAAAAACGTTAGAACAACAATTCACCGTTTCTGGTGAAAAGTTACGTGAAATTGTTGACCATTTTCAAAAAGAATTAGAAAAAGGTTTATCTAAAAAAGGTGGTAATATCCCCATGATCCCAGGTTGGGTTATGGATTTCCCAACTGGTAAAGAAAAAGGGGACTATCTTGCCATTGATTTAGGTGGAACTAATTTACGTGTTGTCTTAGTTAAGTTGGGTGGGAATAGAGATTTTGATACGACTCAATCAAAATTCCCATTACCTTCTCATATGAGAACTGCTAGTAGTGAAGAATTATGGGACTTTATTGCCGATTGCTTAAAGAAATTCGTTGACGAAATATTCCCTGAAGGTTGTAATGAAGTCTTACCTTTGGGTTTTACTTTCAGTTATCCTGCATCCCAAAATTCCATTAACCAAGGTATTCTTCAAAGGTGGACTAAAGGTTGGGATATTCCTGGAGTCGAAGGTCATGATGTCGTTCCAATGTTGCAAAAGGCAATTAAGAAAGTTGGTGTCCCAATTGATGTTGTAGCTTTAATAAATGATACTACCGGTACTTTGGTTGCATCGCTGTATACCGATCCTGAAGCTAAATTGGGTTTAATTTTCGGTACTGGTGTTAATGGTGCATACTATGAAGTTGTGCAAGATATTCCAAAATTAGAAGGCGCTGTACCTGCCGATATTGCTCCGGAAGCTCCAATGGCAATCAATTGTGAATATGGAGCATTTGATAATGAGTTGGTTGTATTACCAAGAACTAAATATGACGTTATAATTGATGAAGAATCCCCAAAACCAGGCCAACAATCATTTGAAAAGATGAATTCTGGTTATTATTTGGGAGAAATCTTAAGATTAATCTTAGTAGAATTGGCTGAAGAAAAGAATTTAATCTTTAAAGGACAAGATATATCAAAATTGAAGAAACCATTTATATTGGATACTTCATTCCCAGCCAAGATTGAAGAAGATCCATTTGAGAACTTATCTGATGTATATGAGCTCTTCAAGGATGTCCTTGGTATTGAAACCACCAGTCCAGAAAGAAAAGTCATTCGTAAGATTGCCGAATTAATCGGTGAAAGATCAGCAAGATTATCAGTATGTGGTATTGGTGCAATTTGTAAAAAGAGAGGTTATAAAACTGCCCATTGTGCTGCTGATGGGTCCGTCTATAACAAATATCCTGATTTTAAAATTAGAGCAGCAAAAGCTTTAAGAGACATTTTTGGCTGGGACGATTCTGTAAAGGAAGACCCAATTGTTATTGTTCCAGCTGAAGATGGTTCTGGTGTTGGTGCTGCAGTTATCGCTGCCTTGACCGAAAAGAGATTGAAAGAAGGTAAATCCGTCGGACTTGCCAATGCTTAGATTTTGATTTTATATACTTAGTTGTTAGTGCATTATTAATATTAGACCAAAAACATTTTAATGAATATACAAAGTTTTTTAATTTTTTAAGTAACGTATTTGGAATAATTCTCGTGTCTATATGGGTATTATATAGTGTAATTTAGTAAGGCTACACAAATCCTATTTCAAGATCAATGGTCACAACAATGACAACGGCGACGCTTCAATGGATTTCCACCAGCTTGAGATTCCTGACAAATTCGATGAGTGAGTAAGTATTCAAGATTTGGAATTTTTCCCACTCTTCTTGGAGAACCACAGTCGCTTGCAAGATGACCTAATCCAAAACAATTATGGCATTGTATTTTCCAAAGAGGATGCGAGCCTGAAACTGATCCCGCTCTTTCCCTGCGAATCCCAACATGCGAGCTGCATGTCTCTTCTTTAGGAGCTGCCGGATCACGGTAATCCGGGTTGTCAACGACAAACTTCCATAACAGGGCCATAGAAAGTGTATTCGACGAATCATTAAAGAACTTGTCAATCAACGAACGATCCAGTACATGACAGAAATATAGAATGACAATTGCACGTTCATCCATTTTTGCATCATTGTTCTCCATTATCTTACCCATTTCTGTGATCCATCTACACCTCTCCTGTAAGCTTCTGGTTGGATCTGAAGCTTTCTATGAACGCTCCATACAAAGCTCGACGGTCTTCTTAGAAGTATGCTTACCAAAAAGCCACCTATAGTGCTTGTGTTCTTTGATTTGCAGTTCATAACTTTCCCTCAATTCCAGAGTAGGGGCCATATCTATCATCCTTTCAAGGAGCTTAATTCTTTCATCCCTATCCATTTTGTTTGTCTCTGTAGTTAATCGTCTTTCTTAGAAGAGTTTAAATTATTTTATTTACAATCCATGTTTCACTTCTTATATTCTTTATCATCAACTTACGTTAAAAAAAATCAGAACGCAGAACGCAAGAAAAAAAGAAATCATAATTTACTCAATTCTAAACTCTTCACCATTCTCCATCATAACATAATTATTATCTTCACCATATCCCAAATATGTCCACAATTGCAGCAGAAGCATCTGAAAAAGATATACAATCCAACGAGGATGTACCGTCATCGATCAGCACCTCCAATGATTTTGAAAATACAGAACAACAAGTGGAAGAAACAGTAGAAATTTTCCCTGGAGAATCTTCAGAAGAAGGAGAGGTTCCATCAGATGTTGATGAATTACATGAAAAAAATGATCTTACAGTATTGCGTACTCAATTATCTTCTGATGAAGTAGTTACTGGTTCAGGTATACTTAATCTTGAAAACTTGATAAAGGAATCTCGTCTGATTCAAGAAGGCAATGAACAAGAACAAGACAGTGATTATGAATCATTGGTTCAGGATACTGCTACTGTGACCATAGATATTTGGGAAATATTGAAGAAGGGTGCAATTAACTTAGTCTTACCTTTTATTAATGGGATGATGTTGGGATTTGGTGAAATATTGGCTCATGAAATTGGGTTTAAATATAATTGGTCAGGTGCCAAGGTTGAACCACCAAGAAGATTAGAACAAAAAAGAAGAGAGCCTTCTAAATTTTTATAGATTCTCTCCTTGAGGGAGAAGGTATATTGAAAATCTTCTATGTATATTTCGTCTTGTAGTTCCAATAAATTATATGAATCTGATGATTAGACATTGTACCTTTTGTAGTTTTAGTCTTTACTATATTGCCAAGATCTTATAATTATAAAACACATCCAAGAAAATCAAATAAAGTAACACACCCCTGGTACAAAATATAAGAACATATCGGGTTCTGATTTTGCAGCCTATCAAGGTGTGAAATTATACACACATTGAACTTGTTAGCAATTAGTTCATTTGTTCGGGTAGTGTTGCCGAAAGTTACATCCAAACATTATACGTCGGGTGCGCAGTTCCGGGATTCTCCCCTCAAATAATTTTTCCTGCTGCCACTTCAAGGCTTCGCTGCTCTCCGTTTTCGACTTCGGGAATAATTAATCCATCACTGTTAGTTTTAATTAGCCAGTTGCAATTTTCGGGTGAAAAATTTCAATGAAATATATAACCTTTCTACTCCCATTCTTTCTTTCTTCCTTTCTTCTCTTTAGTTAAACTAATAAGCTGAAATTATAGCAGTAATACCATAGTAAACAATGTCTCAAGATAAAAGAATTGAATCTGATGCTTTTGGTGAAATTGCAGTCCCATCAGATAAATATTGGGGTGCTCAAACTCAAAGATCATTAGGTAATTTTGAAATCGGGGATATCAAAATGCCAATCCCAATTGTCAAAGCTTTTGGTGTTTTAAAGAAAGCTACAGCTACCATCAATGAATCATATGGAACTTTAGATTCAAAATTGGCAACTGCTATCAGACAAGCTGCAACTGAAGTTATTGAAGGAAAACTTAATGATAACTTCCCATTGGTTATTTATCAAACTGGTTCAGGTACCCAATCCAACATGAATGCCAATGAAGTTATTTCAAACAGAGCAATTGAAATCTTAGGTGGTGTTAAGGGATCTAAGAAACCAGTTCATCCAAATGATCATTGTAACATGTCTCAATCTTCCAATGATACTTTCCCAACTGTTATGCACATTGCCGCAGTTACTGAGATTCAAGAACAATTATTACCAAAATTAAAGGATTTAAGAGATGCTTTAGACAAAAAAGCTGAAGAATTCAAAGACATTATTAAGATTGGTAGAACTCATTTACAAGATGCTACTCCCTTAACTTTAGGTCAAGAATTCTCTGGTTATGTTACCCAATTGACTTTTGGTATTGCCAGAGTTGAACAAGTCTTACCAAGATTATCTTTATTAGCACAAGGTGGTACTGCGGTTGGTACCGGTTTAAACACTAGAAAGGGTTTTGATGTTAAAGTTGCTGAAGAAGTTTCTAAGATTACTGGATTAAAATTCGAAACGGCTCCAAACAAGTTTGAAGCCTTAGCTGCTCATGATGCATTTGTTGAAGCTTCCGGTGCTTTAAATACCTTGGCTGTTTCTTTATTCAAGATTGCTCAAGATATCAGATACTTAGGTTCTGGTCCAAGATGTGGTTACGGTGAATTATCTTTACCTGAAAATGAACCAGGCTCTTCTATTATGCCAGGTAAGGTTAATCCTACTCAATGTGAAGCTATGACTATGGTCTGTGCTCAAGTTATGGGTAATCACACCACCATCACCTTTTCTGGTGCTTCAGGTCAATTTGAATTGAATGTTTTCAAACCAGTTATGGCTTATAACTTATTAAGTTCAATCAGATTATTAGGTGATGCTTGTAGATCCTTCAGATTACATTGTGTTGAAGGTATCATTGCCAATGAAGAAAAGATTCACAAGATCTTAAATGAATCTTTGATGTTGGTTACTGCCTTAAATCCAAAGATTGGTTATGATAATGCATCCAAGGTTGCTAAGAATGCACACAAGAAGGGTATTACTCTTAAGGAATCTTGTTTGGAATTAGGAATGTTATCCTCTGAAGAATTCGATGAATGGGTTAGACCAGAAAACATGATTGGACCAAAGGATTAAGTTTTTCATTTAACATTACACATTAATAATTTATAATAAATAATTATCTATGGGAGCGAATTCTAGCTATCGGTTCTTACCCCTTCTCTATCAGGAAACACGACATATTCTCTATCCTTCCCAATTGGGAATCTCTTAATCTCATCACAATTAAAACATTTATGTATGAGTACCTCGTTATGGGGTGTCTTTCGTTTAGACAAATTCTCAATTCTTATGGTCATAGTTATACCAGGTATCAATAAGCATTTACATTTCTTACATATACTTCTCTTTAACGATGGACTTAATTTCAATACTGTCTTTTTGCCTACCAAATCAAGATTTCTTGTCATCGCTCGAGCAAGAATCTGATTTTGAGGTATTAATGTGTTGCTTAATTGATAGAGATATGATACTCTTGCATAGTTATCTCTATGAGGGAATCCTTTCGGTGTGGCTCCTCCACCCTTTTGTTGTTGTTGTTGTTTCTTCTTGGTCATATCCCCTTGATGCCTCTCTCCAACTCTCTATAAGTGAAGTAACTCAATGATTGAAAAATTTCATTCGCAGTTAAAAAAGTTTTGCTAACAAAATTTGAAGGCAAAAAAAAACTCCACCATGACCAACTACCACCAACCAAGGCCACCATCAAGAACAAATACCAACGATACTTTACTCACCAAACTTAACATACAACAAGAAAGAGTAATATATTACAATGAGTGGTTACGATAGTGCATTATCCATTTTCTCGTATGTATTTTTCACACTGCAATTCTTTTTCAATTGATCAAATAAGAATCTAATTACTAACAATTTACAACATATAGGCCAGATGGACATGTTTTCCGTATGTAAATAAACAATTACATTTTCCTAAATAGCTTATAGCAAGATAAACATTATACTAACAATTTTTTTATTTTAGAGGTTGAATACGCATCAGAAGCAGTCAAGAGAGGTACTTGTGCCGTTGGGGTTAAAGGAAAAGATACAGTTGTATTAGGTTGTGAAAAGAGAACTACTTTAAAATTACAAGATCCACGTATTACACCTTCTAAAATATGTAAAGTGGATCATCACATCTTATTAGCATTTGCAGGATTGAATGCTGATGCCAGAATATTAGTTGATAAAGCTAGAGTAGAAGCACAATCTCATAGATTGACTTTGGAAGATGCGGTTTCCGTTGATTATTTGACAAAATATGTTGCTGGAGTACAACAGAGATATACCCAATCTGGGGGTGTTAGACCGTTTGGAATTGCCACCTTGATTGCTGGATTTGATACTAATGATAATATTCCAAAATTATATCAAACTGAACCTTCTGGGGTATATAATGCTTGGAAAGCTCATGCTATTGGTAGATCTTCAAAAACAGTTAAGGAATTTTTGGAGAAACATTATGAAGAAGATTTAAGTGAAGAAGCAACTATAAAATTAACTGTTAAATCATTATTAGAAGTTGTACAAACAGGTGCTAAGAATATTGAAGTTTCAGTCTTGAAACCGGGAAATGCAATTAAGAATTTAGATTCTGATGAAATTAAGAAATACGTTGATGAAATTGAAGCTGAAAAAGCAGCTGAAGCTGAAAAGAAGAAGCCAAAGTCAAGAGATTAGTATTATAGAAATTAGCGTTAACAAATGTTTCATTAGTGATATTAATTATACAAAATTTGACCCAAGAAGAGAGAAAATCACTTTCTTTTGGCCTTTTTACCCTTTGATCCCTTGTCGTCTGCTTTTCTCTTTTTATCATTGGTTGCAGCTGGTTTTACGACTGTAAAGAACCCATCTAACCTACCTTGAACACCAGTTTTTAACCCTTTCTTCAACTTCTCTGCACCACTTCTAATTCTATCTTCACTAAATCCTTTTCCCTTCACCATATAATCAACCAATGCATCTACATCTGGCTCTTTCCATTTCAAAGTAACTTCACTAGCAGCAATCACTTCTGGTTTCATAAACAATTCTCTTGCTTCTTTATATGGCCAATTTTCAGGAACTTTAAATTTAGTCTTATCAGGATTATTTTCAATATGTTCAACAATCTTATCTAAAGATCCATGCTCTTTAATTAATTTATAAGCAGTAACTGGTCCTACTCCTCTAATAGTTTCACAATAATCACAACCTAATAAAATACACATATCAATAAATTGATCCTTTGTCATATCCAATCCTTCCATTGCCTCTTTATACGTAATTTGATCAATTGGCATTTTTCTTGCCTCAGCAAATGTCAAATGTCTCAATAAATGGGGAGGTTCATAACATAAAGTATCCATATCTTCAGAAGCAGCAGCATATACTTTCCCACCCCTTGCTAATTCAGCACATTGAGCTTCAGCTTCACAAGGAGCATTCACATAGGGGATCCCCATCAATTCCAACAATTTCTTAGCTTCATCATTTTGTTCTCTTGAAACTCGAACTAATCTTTTTTCATATTTCATCACTTCTGCAACTGTTCCTTCATCCTTTAAGGAATCCATTTGTTTCTGAGCTTCTTCTCGTCTTAACATTCTCTTTTCCAATTCTCCTCCTTTTAATACTGGAGGCTTCCCATCAAATACATATACTGGTTTAATATTATTCTCAACCATTCGTATAGTTCTATAAAATAAACCTGATAAATGAGAGGTAGTTTCTCCATCGGCATTTGTCAATTGTTGTCCATCGGATTGTCTGACAGCAATTAAGAATTGATAAAGACACATTGAAGCATCAATGGCTACTTTTCTACCAAAAAGGTTTTTAAGTTGGAACTCTTTGAATGCACTTGGTGAGTGCTCTTTGATGATTTGATTAAGACCTTTAACACCCATATTGTGTATATAACTCTTTGATGTTTAGGATTATTACTAATGATTTTGCTGAAAAGAGTGAAAAAGAGAGAGAGAAGAGGGATGATGATGATGATGATCTCATCGTTGATTAAGTGTGCCTAGTTAGTAGTCTGAAAAAAATACAAAAACGCGTGTTAAGAAAATACGCGCTTTAAAGCTTCAGTAATTAACTTTGGGGGGCATTTATCTAAAAAGGAGTAGTGACTACAAAAGTTTTACCAATAGCACATTCCTTTATATTCTTATTTGATATATATAATAGTAGTAGTAGTGTATAAAAATGATAACTAAAATGGGTAGCATAACTATTTTACTCTGTAACAACAACCACCAACACTGAAAAAATCTAAGCTCTAAAAGTTTTCTCAATTCTATCTTTCATCTAAATACGGCCAGCTGCATTTCCTGAAGTTACAGGTGCAACAGGGGCACCACCAGTAGTAGCAGATGAAGCACCATTGGCAGCGGTAGTAGCAGTAGCAACCGCAGTAGGATTACCTACAGATTGTCTAGCAGTATTAGTTTCTTTCAAAGCAATCAATTGCTTTGATCTAAAAGTTTCATAATGGGTCAAAGCAGTAGTTTCAATTAAATCTTGTAAATGAGTTCTAGTTAAGAAATCTCTTAAAAATACAAATTCACATTGGCTGACATCTTCAATATTTAAAATACCCCATTTAGTCTTTCTAGCTCTAACAATTTCACCATTTATTGGCATTTCTTTTTCGGATCCAGAAACTGCAAAAGGAATTAATGATTTTATATCTTCATTTAATTGTCTTTCATCTTCATATAAATCCTCACTATCATAAGGATATATGTTAAAATTATATTTAATGAATTCTTTTTGTAATAATTTCTTATATTCGCTTCTTTCTTCTAAAGTTAAAGAATCGGATTTCCCAATAACTGGAACAACGTTTGCAATTTCACTTAATTTCTTTAATGCTTGTATATCCAATTGTCTTAATTTTTGACCATTTGGTGGTAAGAAATATAAAATACAATGAACTCTAGTATCAAGTAAAAACTTTTCTCTTTGAGCAGTTAATTCTTTTCTTAAATATTGTGAATGTTGATCCTTGACATATTTAACTAATGGTTCCCAACATTTTTCATTGTTTATTTGATCACCAAATCCTGGTGTATCAATAACATTAATGTTTAATCTAACATTATTTTCAACTAAAGAATGGGAACTAACTTTAATTTCAGTGGTTTTTTCAATTGGTTCAGTTGCTGATTTTCTACCGTTAGATTCAGTTAATTTGGAGGAGAATAAGGTATTAACTAATGTTGATTTACCTAATCCTGATCTACCAACAACCATAACGTTAAATTGGAAACCTCTCTTTAATAATCTTGATTCGATTTGGGTAGTGATTGTATCAAAACCAACATATTTCAAAGGTTGTTCAACTAATGCTCCTTGATCTGATGTCATGATATAAGTGTTGTTGTATTCTATTAGTCTTGATGTAGATATAAGTCAATAGAGTGTAAGTTCTTTTTGTCAACAGATTTCTGGTTGATTTTAGATTTTCTTAACTTGTCGTGTAAATGTGGAAAAATGAAATAAACAACAATAACAATTAAGTATATGTACGGGAATTGGTAAGTGCACACATAGGCACCACCACCATGGATTAGTTGAAGATAGACATAAGTAGGACCAGTATTCTTGTTCTAAGTGAATATCGTAGTTGGCTAAATCTAGCCGTTTTCTGACTTTTATTGTTTTTTTGCATTTGATTGGTCTGAAATAATCCGTGGGAACCAATTGATTTCATTTAATCCAACGCGTTCTAAAAGCTCTACGTATTTTAGGAAATCCCATTCTAGAGGATATTGAACTCTAGAGATCTGAAAGTACATAGTGCTATAGACTAGTCAGGACAGCTTTCACGCAAACATGGAAATGAGCTGCTTCATCTGCTGGAAATCGTATACACTTTCACTTTCCACCATTGTAAAAAAACGTAGCTAATGGAAGTTCTATCTAATAGTAATTTAGAGTATTTATCTAATCATCCGTTGAGAAAAGATATAGCTTGCTTTTGATCGTGATGGAAGTATATACAATCCACTGTTACTGGTATTATTCATTTGACTGCAAAAAATGTATTTGGTCGATCTTACACGACTTCTATATCTCGATTATATGCAGTACCACCAAATGAAAATTACCAATTGAAAAATTTTCGTTCAATCAATAACCATTTTAACTATTAGAACAATAACCTTGCGATTCGATACATACTAAACCCTCTCCACCACTACTTCCCCAAATGTCATTAACATTAAGGTTCGGAGCCAGTATAAACGAATCCCTCTGGGGACTTCTTCCTCGTCTCCCAAAGATTGCCATTCGTATCAGTAATACCCCATCATCCATTGGTCATCAACACGAACATGCACATAATCATGAACATTGTGATTCTAGATTAAGCGAATTACAAGAACAGCTCGAAAATGGAGAACAACCATTCATGATTGATAATGGAACTATTCTTAAGGCTGCACCAAAAAAGAAGATGTCATATGCAAGAAAGAGAACCAAATTATATGCCCCAGGTGGAAAACAAATACAACCTTTAAATAATATAGTTAGATGTTCTGCTTGTGGTAGAGTAAAGAGATCACATTTTATGTGTATGTACTGTTTTGCTGAAATTCGATCTTTCTTAAAGGGTAAGAAGAGAGAAGCTGGTATAATTCAAGAAAAGCCAAAGGTTCAAACTGATTTAGATCCAATTGATGAAAGAATCTTATATCCTGGAAAGAGGGAATCTATGCATGAAAGAAGATTAAAAGAAAAGGATTGGGTGCCTAAAAGAGAAGAAACAATTATGTATAATAAACAATTTCTTGTTCATAAAAAGAACTAAGAGGGAAAACCTTTCTTGGTTATAAACGTGTATATAAGCTAATTCAATCAACGTCAAGTTTTATAATAATTAAAAATAGAAAAAGGAATAGTTCTATCATGTAGACTTAATATAAATAAAAGAATTGAATGCGCAAATTGTCTCTTTCTCTCTTGGTGTGGGCTAGTTCAAAAGATGAGAACGAATGTGGGTATTTCATCAAGGTGCAAGTCTAACGATTTCCCATTGTGCATCTTCTATCTTTTCTCTTCTATAAGTTATACGATCATGTAATCTACTCATACCACCTTGCCAAAATTCTACTTCTAAAGGTTCAATTCTAACTCCACCCCAATAATCAGGGCAAGGAATTTCTTCGTCAAGCTTTTTCTTAAATTCTTCTTGATATTTATTATTAATTTGATCTAAATCATCTCTAGATTGGATGACTGAACTTTGGGGACTTGACCAAGCACCAATTTTTGAACCCCTTGGACGAGTGTTAAAGTATCTGACTGAAGTTTCTCGAGTAACATGTTCCATAATCCCCTCAACTCTAACTTGTCTTTGAATATGAGGCCAGAAAAATGTCAACGAAGCATATTTGTTACTTTCGAAATCAGCGGCCTTCTTAGAAGTATTCCAATTTGAATAGATGATAAATCCAAATTTATCTAATTCTTTCAATAAAACAATTCTTGACGATACCCTACCGCTTGGTAATCTTGCAGTTGAAAAATTAGTAGCTTCAACAATTATATCAGATTTTTCAGGTAATGAATCCTTAGCTTCTTGAAACCATTTATGGAATTGTAAGAATGGATCATCAGCTACTTCAGTTTCGCCTAAATGACCTTTGGTATATTGATAAGTTTCAGGAGCAAACAAGATAGGTTGTTGAGTGGTAGTTTCAGGGTCTACTGGTCTTTTGGTGGACATTGCACGCTTAATCGTTTGATTAGTTAAGTTTTTATGTTTAGTAATAATCTGCTTAAACATAATAATAAAAACCCCGAGTCAAACTTGTCTGTCCAGTTTGACTTTTTATAGCGGGACTTGTTCCAATGGGAAGTTGAATGAGTCTGAAATTTTCGAACACAAAGTACATCACTTAGAAAAATATTTTTTTTTCTTTGCAGTCACTTCTTCTCCATCACATGTTTTTGCTTTTTTTGCTAAATCGGAGTCAACATGAGGTATGCAATGCTCTGGAAGACCACATCAAGAGATCTTACCAAACTTTTCTTAGGGTACAAGCTTGCTTACACACACCCAGTCTATCAAAGCCAACCATTTTCATCCTGATGAGTGGAAGCATCGATCAGTTATAAGTCTTTAGGAAGCTCTACCAGAGTCAATATCATCACATTTTACGAAACACCAATGCGATCTAAACTACACCAATAACCGACGAAGTTTCTTTTCGGTCTTGTTAGTATAAAAAGGTATTTTTTGATATTAATCGCTCTTTTATTTGGAATATGATGACACATTCTGCGCTAAGCTGCTTTTCTCTTGTACATATGTGTGTTCCAGAAACCTCAGTGAAAAAAATCGTTAAAAAATAATTTGTTAAATCATGCGATGGAATTTTTCACATCACCATAATCATCAACAACGTCAAGATACCATACCTCCCCCAGTAACAACAATGACTGTCAATGAACCACCCGTAAAGAAATTGAAAGTGGAATATACATATCCAAATACTCCTAGGAATATATCTACTCATAGTATCTCCCCGCGTCATCCACTCAATGTCAAACCTAGTGGTAATTCTTTCTTAGCCATTGATCCAGCCCTCCAAATCAAACGAAATGAGCTTCTAGGATCATTTTCGTGCCTCCCAGATGAACTAATAATGGAAATAATAGGATTCGTTTCTGATATACCCAGTCTTAAGAACCTATCTCATGTTTCAAGGATTTTTTATGCATTTTTATATGATGAAGATATTTGGAAGAAATTATATGTGAGGAAT
This sequence comes from Hemisphaericaspora xylofermentans, assembly GCA_002105455.1. Classification (NCBI taxonomy): domain Eukaryota; kingdom Fungi; phylum Ascomycota; class Pichiomycetes; order Serinales; family Debaryomycetaceae; genus Hemisphaericaspora; species Hemisphaericaspora xylofermentans. The sequence continues at coordinate 19,809 of NDXA01000055.1, read as the reverse complement.
ATTCAATTATATCAAGATAAACCATGGTTAGGATCTTGGAGGAATACGGTTTTGGGTATACCTGTTGACCAATCTGCCAATTTACAATTACCAGAGAATTTACTCTGTTCTGATTTAGTATTTCGTCCTTTCCAGTGTTCACAAATCAATTATAAGAAATTATTTACCAAAATATTGGCTGAAGAAGAAAAATATCATCATGATAGTATATTGGGACAACTAGGAAATCTTCCACCTGGTCGTATACAACGGATGAATGAATCAGATATGTCTCTTAATGATTTCAACACTCATTATCACAACTTCCCATTCATCTTAACAACACAAGACAATAACCGTTGGCCAAAATGGACATTTGAAAGTTTAATCCAACGTTTTCCTGACGTGAAATTTCGTCAAGAAGCAGTCGAATGGAATTTATCAAAATATTCTCAATATCTAGATCATAACCGTGATGAAAATCCACTTTATTTATTTGATTGTAAAAGTCCCGCAATACAAACTTTGCGTCAAGAATATACAGTACCTCAAATCTTCCAATCAGATCTCTTTTCCGTGTTTGAATCCCATTGTCGTCCCGATCATGCCTGGTTAATCATGGGTTCAGAAAGACTGGGCTCCACGTTTCATAAGGACCCAAATCACACTTCTGCATTCAATGTTGCAATCGAGGGGAGGAAATTATGGATCATGCTTCCTCCACATGTTTCCCCTCCAGGAGTAGCTGCATCGGAAGATGAAAGTGAAGTCACATCCCCCGTGGGTATTGCTGAATGGTGTATCTCGGGCTTTTTCAATGATTCACTCAAGATTGAGGATTGTTTGGTGGGAGTAACTTGTCCTGGTGAATGTATGTACGTACCAGCGGGTTGGTGGCATCTGGTTATAAATATTGATGATTCCATAGCTATTACGCAAAATTTTGTTCCTGGATCAAAATTGGGTGATGTTTTAAACTTTTTAAAGAATCGTCCGGGACAAATTAGTGGGTTTAGACCAAATGAAGTGAAATCAACCTTGGATTTTTTGATCGGGGAAGTGAGAGTTGAAAATGCAGCTATGAATGAATATTCTGAGAAGTTCGATAGTTTGAGTAAAAAAGGGGTGGATTTGGATGAGGATTGTGGTGAAATTGAAGGATTGCCTCCAATGCCTATTTTTGAAATATTTAAGCTGTTGTTGATTCGCAATGGTAAGCAATTAGAATTGGAAGAAGGCTTGAAGAAATTGGAAAAGATTGAATTGAAGAACTATGGAAAGGAAACTGGGAGAAGTAAGGCATGGGAGAAATTGACTGAACAACCAACGACCGGTGGAGTATTTTCGTTTAATTTTGAGGATAGCGATGATGAGTAGGTCAAAATCATATTTGCACATGGATTGTTTGTTAGTGTTTATTTTAGAGGTATAGATTTATGATATGATTCTTTTTCCGTAGCATGATGCTTAGTATGCTAATTCGTTCTGAGTAATCTTTCTCCATCTATTCTTAGGTTGTACATATTGTAGATCCCATCACCTCCAAAGCTTGTTTCGTTAAAATTTGGTTGTAAAACTCAATTTGCTTGTTAAGCTGCGAAAAAAATATTACGTAATTAAATCAATTTACACTTATTTGCGAACATTCGATGAAGAGAAAACTCACTTTATAATAACCTACCAAAGTTTTAGATGCTATAGTTATTTTATCTTCAAATGAGGTTGTTCACTTATGACTGAACTGAAACACTGTCTGACATTTCAAACTACATCAAAAGTATCTTCTAAAAAATCAACTCTTAATCTATCATATTAAAATTACCTAATCACTAAATAAACTATATTTGCAAACTTACAATTTAGAACTTCTGGATGGTTTCATAGAAAGTCTTACCTTGAATTCTGGCAATTTCCTTTTCTAATTCAGTTGGTTGTCTGGAACCATCAGCACCGGCAAAAGTACCAGCACCATATGGAGAACCACCGTGAATTTCTTCTAAGTTAGTTAATAATGGGAAAGCGTTAGCATAACCTAATGGAACAAAAGAAATACCGTGATGGATTAAGACGGATAAAGAGTTTAAGACAGTAGTTTCTTGACCACCACCTGGGGTACCAGTGGAAACGAAAACACCAGCAGCCTTACCAGCAAGAGCACCCTTAACCCATAAACCACCAGTGGCATCCCAGAAAGCCTTGAATTGAGCTGGGTAGTTACCATATCTGGTTGGAACACCTAATAAGTAGGCGTCGTATTGTTCCAAGGTTTCGTTAGTGGCAATTGGATAATTTGGTTTTTCTGGAGCGTGTAACAATTTTAAAACTTCATCAGATAAAGTTTCTGGGACTTGGAAGATATCGGCTTGACCACCAGCAGCTTCGACACCCTTCTTTTCTTCTTCTGCCATTTGGGCAATGTGGTGGTACATGGAGTAAATGATAATTGCAACCTTTGGAGCCATTGTGTGGATATATCTATGAGTAAATGTATATAAGTTTCTGTTAGTTAATAATCTATTTGATAAAGAATTAAATAGCATTGATTAAAATAAACTGGAATTGAATTGAAAAACTTAGATGATTTATCAAATTATTTATACAACAGCGAAATTGCTACATGATGATGATGCCTATGTCTTGTACAATTGGAAGAATAATTAATCCCGAAACGATAATAATAATAATCTCTCCCCCCTTGTTTGTTTTCCTCTTCCTTATTTCATTTTTTTTTTTTTGCATTTATTGAAAAATTACTAAACATTCAAAAAATAATTTATAAATTAATTACTAAAAACTGCAAAATTGCAAATTGTAAAATGCAAAATGCAAAAAAATTAATAATTTTACTAATGTTTCTTGCATAAAAATATGAATAAAAAATCCAACGATCGCTTTTAATCCTTCTTCGTAGTTGGTAAATTAAGGGTTTGACTCAATTGAGAGCAATCAGACATTGAACGATTAAAGGTTGAGAAACATATGTAAGTCTGTTGTACCTGTTTGCTCTTCAATTCTTTGTTGACCTACAACTGTGTAAAAATCTAACATGAAATTTTTGCAGAAACATTTGCTGCATCCGCACAGTTTTTTTTCCTTGGTACATTTCCGTCCATTAATAATTTTTTACTAAGGAGAAAAACAAAGAACTAGAGAGCTCACATAAGCAAAAACACAAGAAATTGGTTCAAGGACCGTTTTAAGCCATTAGTAAAATTCTGGAAAATTGTATAATTCCTTTATCGAATATGATAATAAGCCGTTTTGAATATTTCTCTTTTGAATAACCGTGAAAAGCTAGCCGAGATTTTGTTCGAGACAACTGAGAGAGGAAATCAAAATACAATAAATCGCCACACCTCTTAACCGTACCCTCTCCAGTTCAATTGCAAATTTCCAGGGAATGAGAGGTAATGGTCATGGATGTTTTGGGTGAGGGAGGGGGAACAATTGAAATCCCATAAAAAATCGTGTGGTGGATATATCCTCCTTGCGGCTGTATTCTCCCTTTCTGGAACAACATCGGGGTATTTTTCACCCGAAAATTAATCTACTATAATACAAGCACAAACTTCTATGGTGATAAACGCTATCAGAGAGGTCTTAAATTTCTTTGATTTCAGTTAGTGAGATTAATTATTGGTCGTAACACGGGGGGTAATATGAATTATCAAAATCTCTGTTAGTAATTAAACCCTCCTTTCCAATTACAAATTTCTTTGCCTTAAGGTTATCGGCTATAATTTTGTGTCATTAAATTATTTACTTGTCATTTTTTAGTAATTGACAATTAATTTTTATTTTTTTTTTGGCTTGATGATAATAAAAAATTACTAATAATAATAATTGTTCACATTTTTCAATCTCATTGCTTCATGCATCCTTCTAATCAATAAATTCATCTCTCTTCTTGCAACTTCTTGCGGCTTGTTACAAAACCCCTTCAATTTCACTAAATTTGTTTATAATTTTTCAATTGGATTCTTCTTGTTTTTAATTTTCTTTCTTCTTTCTCTATCAATTGCGTTATCATACAATCATGAAGGTCGCTATTATTGTATACTCCACCTATGGTCATATAGTGACAATGGCCCGTTCTGTTAAGGAAGGTGTCGAAAAAGCAGGTATAGCAACTCAAGTAGATATCCTCCAAGTTCCAGAAACCTTATCTGAAGAAATCTTACAATTATTACATGCCCCTCCAAAAGCTACCGATATTCAAGTAGCTACCACCAAAAAATTATTAGAATATGATGCATACTTATTCGGAATTCCTGTTAGATTTGGTCATGCAGCTGCACAAATGTATGCTTATTGGGATGCCACTGGAGGTATTTGGGCTAAAGGTCAATTACATGGTAAACCAGCAGGTGTATTCGTCTCAGGGGGCAGTACAAATGGAGGTCAAGAAGCAACTATTCGTAATTTCTTAGAATATTTCGTTCATCATGGTATGCCTTATGTTCCATTCGGTTATGCTTCCGCATTCCCATTAATCACTAACTTGGAAGAAGTTCATGGTGGTTCTCCGTATGGTGCAGGTACTTATGCGGGTACTGATGGATCCAGACAACCAACTGAATTGGAATTGACAATGGCTGCTACACAAGGTGAAGCTTTTGTCGCACAAGCATATAAATTCGTGCAAACCCTTCCTCCAAATTCACAAGCAATTTCTCCTGATGAACCATCTAATGAAGCGGCTGCTGTTGCTGCTGAAGATGCGGTTGCAACGGCTAAGGATACTAAAAAAACTGCAGCAGGACCTGCAAAGGCTGCAGAACAAAGAAGTAAACAAGCTGCAAAGACTCCAGAAACTAAGGATAAGAGTGCTTGTTCAAAGTGTGTAATTGTATAGATTTTGTATCAGTCCCTATTTTAATATAATGTATGTGATTTATTATGTTGCTACATATGGGGTACTCTTTGTCAAAGATTCTAATAAGTACTACACTCTCAATGACTGAAAAATTTGCGGTAATTTATATATAAACGTTGGGTATTGGATAATTTGGGGTGGGAATTGATATAAAGGAACGGTAAAACTGGTACCTGTGCTACCATGTGGTTCTGTCTCTCGTATGATATCTCAAGGTTTTAACTACCGAACTTAATTCTGAAAATAATAAAATCGTTTCTCGTTAAGTTGAATTGATATTGGATGAAGTTGGACCATATATGAACAATGTAAAAGTTTACATCAACCAGAATGGGTTGCAAAAGTAAATTTCTTTGAAAACTTTCAGGAAATTTTCGGCGATAAATCTTCAAAATTTGTCCAAAGAAACCAAAGGTATCAAAACAACTCAAAACTTTTCTGACGAAACAAAATTCATCTAGAATAAATAGTACCAGGATATACACTTAAGGAAATGTTGATTTGACTGTTCGAGAATTACAGAAACTTAGAATTGAGACAAAAATCAAAACCCAGCGCTACCATGAATTCAATCACGTGACAAAAAATTGAAATTAGAGTTTCGCGAAAAGACTTCGTGGCCAAGCTGGTTAAGGCGTGAGACTGTTAATCTCAAGATCGTGAGTTCGACCCTCACCGAGGTCGCGTATTCTTTTTTAATTCCATAATTGAACAAAACTAAGCAAGTGAAAGAAAACGATTGAAAGCGAAACATCTGACTAACATCCATTAAGGTTTTGATTACGAATGAGGAATGGTCGAATTAAGCTTTTTATAATTAGCGAAAGTCAAATTGGGAAGGGGAGTAATCTTAAGCCATAGATTTTTTCACACAGAACATTTTATCCCGACTCCTATTCCAAAGTTAACACTACATTTCCACCACTATTTTTCCAAGGTGTGTCCGCCCCTTTTCTTCTTCATACCAGAAAGAATGACAGATCCAAACGGAACATATAAAAGATGTTGCTTTCAAAGGTAATATCACCCGCACAATTGATTCTTTACCAGACACAGTGTTAAAGCAAGTTTTTGCATATGGGGATCCCCATAAGAACCATTGAATAAACGAATCAATATATTATTAGAATTCAACCCCAGTCCAGAAAATTACTTCGAGGAAGGTAGAAATTGGGAAAATTATTCTTTGGTTAAACTGGTGATTGAATAATGTGTCGTGATCGACTTAAATGTGTAAATTAAAAGAGCTGGATGTAGTTAGTAGAAATTTTGCACCCAAAAATTCATAGACTTCTGAATCCCATGGAAACTACACTTTGATATAATGAATCAATATTCTGAAATAATGGTCAAAATATAATTATGCTAAATTGATATCAAACATTTTAAACACACTAAATAAACAAACTAAACAAATACAAAGAGGAAAATCCATCATGGATAAGATGGGACTTGAACCCATAAAAACCTCCAAAAACAAATAAATTCAAAACAACGATTACACATCAACTGTGTCAGTCTTACTAAAAGTAAGATACTTTTCAAATGGATCATTTGAAGTAGTAGAGTCATGCTTAACATAATGAACTTTTCTCAAATAAATTCTCTTAAACCACTTCCAACCTTCAGCACCAACAAAAAACAAGACTGTAAACCCAACGGCAATACCCCATTCATAAGTGACAGGCCCATGAAGGAAGATAATATCATTTATTGCAGGAATATAAATAACTGGGAAAACAGAAAGGAATCCAAATACAATAGACCAAAATAGGAATTGATTATCCCATAAGTCAATACCCAATTGAACAAACCAGCTATTTTCCGACTCAGGTCTCATATTAAAGAATGAAAGCCTCATATGAATACATTCCCAGGCAAGCAATAATGCACACCAAGTGAAAGCAGCGAAAGCAGTTGATCTACCTCTGAAAACCAACTCACAACTAGGGTCATTAGAAGCATTACAACCAGATCCAAGATTTCCATCTCCAATAGCAAACACAACGACAACAAATGCTGCTAGGCAACACGCAGCCATCCAAATACCATATGCAAACATATCAATCAAGACTTCTTTAGTGAAGATGGATTTGTTGGGAGGTAAATCCAATATATCATGCTGAGCCTTCTCTTGACCTAACCCCATAGCTGGGAAACAGGAAGTAACAACAATAATCCACAATACTTCAACAGGAGCCAATGGGAAAACGGAAAACCCATCGTTATCAAGGAATACTAAACCAATCATAAGATATAATGCTTGGGCAACATTTTCAGCAAGAAGTTGTAAAACAAATTTTTGAATATTGGAGCTCATTCTTCTACCTTCTTCAATAGCATTCAAGATGGATGCAAAATTATCATCTGTCAAAACAATATCAGCAGCATCTTTGGCAACATCACTTCCATTCATACCCATAGCAATACCAACGTCTGCTTTTGCCAAACTTGGAGAATCGTTAACACCATCACCTGTCATAGCAACAAATCTATTACGACGATGTAAAGCCTCAATCATTCTGACCTTAGTTTGCGGAGCACATCTGGCAATTACAAGTGGAAGTACTGGTAAATTATCAATTTCTTCATTACTTAAACCATCAAATTCATTAGCTGTCATAACCATACTTTGAACAACATCAGCAGGATAATGATAGAGGTTGTGAGGTAAAATACCAACTTCTAATGCAATTGCTTTGGCAGTACCTGGATGGTCACCAGTTAACATGTGAACATTAATACCTGCGTTATGACAGGCCCTGACAGAGGGACGAGATTCCGGTCTTGGTGGATCATAAATACCAATCAATCCTAAAAACGTAAGATTTGTTTCAACACTTTCTCTTTGATTGAGATTTTCATCCAATGGATCAGCAATTTCACGTTGGGCAAATGCAAGAACACGTAGACCTTGAGAAGAAAGAATGGCCATGTTAGCTTCAATTGTCTTAATATCTTCCAAAGTCAAATCAATAAGTTGATCATTTTGATACCAATATTTACAAATAGCCAAGATTCTTTCAACAGCACCTTTGGTATAAATTGTCGTCTTGTTGTCGGTAGTTGATTCATAAATGGTTGACATTCTCTTGATAGAAGAATCAAATGGAAATTCAGCAATGTGATTTAAAGAATATTTAGAAATCAAATCATCTCTATTCCAATCTAATCTCGTGGTAAAGACATTAATGGCAATTTCAGTAGCATCACCATGAGCTTCCCATTCACCAGTTTCTTCTAATTGTTGAACACTAGCAATATTAGCCAAAGTTGCAGTCGTTAACCAAGCATTAAATAATTCATGGTGTTGTGGTATGTCTTTTTCAAATCCAACATCTTCCTCATCAACATCCAGGATTTCTTTTGGTGATAACAGCTTGAATGAAACATCTCCTTGGGTTGGGTTGAAAGGTTGATGAGAGTTTTCAACTTTAAATGTACCTAAAGAAGGGATCCATACTTTTTTTGCAATCATTTTGCCCAATGTTAAAGTACCAGTTTTATCAGAACAAATATCGTTAATACCTCCCAATGCTTCCAATGAATCCAATTTTCTAACAATGACATTCTTAGTGACCATGACTTGAGCACCAATAGCCATAGTAATAGTTAACACCACAACTAATGATGAAGGAATCATAGAGAGAGCAACACAAATAGCATAAATGGCAACATTCTTATTTACAATCATCTTTTGAGATCCCATAACAACAATGGAAAATACGACAGCAACCCAGAACAAGAAGATAGCTAACCATGATAACTTTCTTTGTAAAGGAGTTCCAATATTTGTACCCAAAACATTCAGGATTGCATTGTAGATAGTTTTAGTTCCAGCCATAACATAATCTTTGTTAGTTGCGTTTTCACCCACTTTAACGACAATTGCATCATCTCTATTCTTTAACGAAGAGGCAATCCTACCAATTTCCGTGTTTAAACCAGTAGCAATAGCGATACCAGAACCTCTACCCTTTGCAACCACACAAGAACTAAATGCCATATTGATACGGTCACCCACAGGAATAGGCTGATCATCACTGATGAAAATTTCTTCGTGATCTTTAGCAATAGTAATGGATTCACCAGTCAACAATGCTTCATCAGTTTCTAAATTCATAGAATCAATCAATCTTAAATCAGCTGGGATTGTATCACCAACTTTGATGACAACGATATCACCAGGAACAACTTCTTCAGCATTAATATTTTGTTCAATACCATTTCTCAAGACTCTTGCCATGGGGGAACTTAAGGAACGTAAAGAACCCATAGTTTTTTCTGCTTTGAATTCTTGAATAAATCCAACAAAGATGTTAACAAACACAACGAAACCAATGACAGCACCTGAGATCCAATCTTTAATCGCCAAAGCAATAACCATGGAAATGATAAGGACAAGAACCATAGCATTGAAAATCTGATGAGCCAAGATCTTGGAAATGGAAATCTTATCTTCTTTACCTAAATTATTCGGACCATATTGATAAAAATTGGAAGTGACTTGTTGATCAGTAAGACCGGAAGATAAATCAGTGTTGAATACCTTTGCAACATCATCAATTTGCAATCTGAATGGTTCTAACGAACTTAAAGAGTTGCGTTCTAACGCTTTCTCGTTCTTTTGATTGTCTAATGGTTTAGACGATTCTTGACTGCTTTCATTTTTATAGCTCTTACTAATTTGAGAACCATTTTTAGCAGTACTGGTTAATTCAATGGAAGACTTTATTTTCAACAGTTAGTTTATACAAAGTAGCAAAAAAAATTAAAGTAAGTTTTGAATGCGTGTTTAAATCAAGTGATTATATTTGTAGCAACAGCAGTAGTAATAGCAATGTGATATTACAGTTCAAAACTTAGTGGTAACTTGAGTTGATGGAGAGAGAAAGAATCAACAATTGGTTCTTCGATGAAATCGCAATCAAATTTATACTTTCTTTTTTTTTTTTGGTGAAATTGGAAAATTTTTTCATAATAATTAATTAGTAGGAAAAAAAAAAAAATACCTCAACGTATTATTCTTTACACATGGTAGTGATGATGATGCGTTAGTTACAAAAAATTATCATTTTAAAAATAATTAAGATGTTTTCTTGGCAAAAAAATAAAATTAATTTGCAACTTTTATTTTGATTTAAACTTTCCGTTGACGTAATTGAGAAAGTTAAATTATTATACAACCAGATCTGCCATGTGTTCAAATACTTCCTAATGATTTAAAAATACATTGCTTAGTATATAATAACATATTTGGAGAGTATTTCAGTGGAAACTATCAACGACTGCGAACATTAACCCAATGCCAAGAATAGCAAATTTCCATAAATTGCACCCTTGATGAATTTCAATCCCAAGAGCCAAGAAAATCACTACGATCTTACTTTGGTACGTGCACATATAAACTACGACCACACGTGGGACTCAACCTTAAAAACTTTCACTGATCCAGCAGTTATAATTGCAACCAGTCATAGATTAATGACTGAAATTACAGAATAGTGTCATTATATTTTGGAACTCAGTTAAAAACAAATAACATTCGATTGATTAATTTTCAAAGCCAGATAGAGAATCGTGTGAGAACAACTACAAATTAATTGAAGAAAAGTAACAAATAAATTTTTTAAAAACGAGGCAATCGTGTTGTCGTGTGAGTTAACTTGCAAGAGGAACAGAAAGGCAGAAGAACACCGTGGTATAGCGGTCTTAATTATTCTCATCGACATTGCTTTTGATTTCAATACCAAGAATTTTACGTATAACTAATAGTAAGGATGACTATTAAGGATGACAAGTTGAATCGTAATTGGAGAGGAATATAATTATTTAAAATTGTCAAAATAGGTTATATACTACTTTTGACATAGTTCCCACGTGCAATCTGTGAAGATGAAGAACATTCGATTCATATTTGTCTCTGTTTGAAGCCCAAAATATAACCTTGATTAAACTATTGCAGAATTGAGCTTAGACATCGTGTTGCACAATATTTTGTGTATTCATAAAATCAGATTTAATATCAGCAAATGTCTGTACCCTCCCACCCGTAGATTCATGATTAACCAGGGAAACTTCCCGTGTATATACACGAGAGAACTCGCCGACGGCGAAAAACTACATACTATTTGGCTTGCATTCTTCTTCTGGGTAGGTTAGGGGGTTAGTGCTGCTGAAGATGTGGGATATCCAACAACTCTTGCCGCAACCCAAGCGGTACCAGTCAATATAATTATCACACCAAACCAGTTCCACCCTTCATTATTTAATCAAAGATGACAGTTCAACTAAGATTATTTACTACCAAAAGCAATAGTAAAGCTGGTTTCTTTTCACTTCTTTGTATTCAAGGGCTTAAGTACTGGAAATGTGTTGTGATTCCCAAGACAATTTTTGAGAATATATTACGTCAAACTAAGCCTCTCGCTTAATCACAAAAATTTAAATAACCTCGGGATTATGTGATTGCAGATATTGGCATGGCTTAAAACTGGAAATATGTCTTATATTTCACTATCGCCACATTTTTGATTTCTTCCTAGTAGACAGGGTCAAGGAAGCAGTTGCCTCACACCCAGTTTTTGTTAATAAGTTCTCTTTATTAAATTCACCTATGAAGGTATATAAATATAGCAATTGTTATAGAATATACGTGTGGATGTAGGTACCAGTAGTAGCATTGTAGAATATTTTATTACTGCGTTTTACGTAGCTGCCATCAGTAGCTAGACTTATATTTCTTGAGTGATCAACCATTCTATGTTGCATAGATCAGAGATGTCAATAGGGTCACTAATTGACCTTCGCTTTTGGCCGTTGGCAGAGGATCCGTATAATGGCTAAGTAGCGGTTCATCAATTGGAGTATAGTTTCTAAAAATTTCGAGTTGTTACTAAGATTGTGTCATATCAGCCAAAATCTGGAGCTTGACGAACATTCCCGTGGACCTTCAATAGGCTAGTAGCTAACTTAAAGCTGTCAGAAATTATACTGAAATTGACCAACCGATAGTTTGCGAAGTATTGTGCAGCGGACAATCTCATGCATAGCACAACATTATAGACCAGAAGTTCCTAGTTAGAAAGCTTTTCAAAGTTTGCTCGTTGTACTTTTGAAGACACATGCTATAAACAAAATAACCAGAAAAGCTTCAAGTATACAAAGAAACGCTTTCTAATCATTTCACTATGAATATGCGACTTCCATCTTAACATCCAGATCATTAGGTACCCCCCCAGGTTTCTATTTTTATCTCGCGATTTCAAGATCTTCCTATTTCGACCCTCTGCCAGGACCGATTTTATATACTTAGACTTGAAGTTTGTTCACAAATTCAGAAATAAATAACCTCTCGCTTTTCAAGAAATGAATTCCAAAATACCAAATGCTATGGTCGTAAAATGTACGATACTCCAATACTTCTTAAAAGAACCCTTTAAAATCCAATGTGTCTTCAATATTCCTTCTCTATTGAAAAATTCATAAAGTTTGCTTGTAGTTAGTATAACCATCCATCTTACTTTAATAAAATGATCTGGAAAAATACATACAAAAATTAAAAAAAGGGACGAGTTTCAAATTCGATCTTTCTCCAATCATCCAACCTCCACAAACAAAATGTTCCCAGCCACCTTCATTCCCAATTCACACATCTCCATCAAATCTGCTAGAAGAAAATCCTCTGATAAATCACACTTGACGATTCAAAGAGTTCCAATCGGCGTCTATTATAGATGTATTGGTTATTCTTTAACATACCCAAAATTTCTTTTGAGCATTGGTCAACTCCCTAAAGAAGTGCCTAAAAAATAACAAAAATGCATCAAATATGACCCATGTGAAGTGATTGGAAACCAGTCTTTTAAAACCATGTTCATTATCCTACTCCGACAACCACCACAACAAAAAAAAAATAGAATTCAAAAGCATATCATTCCCTGAAAAAGTTGACAAACTTGATTTCTATACTCTAGGGGGACATTTATGGATCTGAAATATATCAAACACCTATTTTATCTGAACTTGGAAAAATTCAAGATGTGAAGCGACATTTATTCTCCTTCCGAGACGAAATCAAGAAGGAACGGACGTCTCCTCACATAAAAGTTAAGGAGATACCCCTATGCTCGACCATCTGAGGAGAATAAGGTATGCTCCACCTAGAGGATATGTAAACAGAACCTGTCCTTTCAGGGGGAGGGGGATCGAGTACTAATTTTTTTGGGATATCAAACGATAAACAAAAAACCGAAATCAATGAAGTAAAAAAAATAGGACTAACCTAGCGTATGCTGGGTATAGTAAAAGTTAGACAGGCCATTAGGAATGAAATAATACCATCATAAGAACAACATCGAATCTTTCCTTGAGTTGAACATATTGATGAGAATCGAACTAGGTTGTGCCAGAATATTCAATAATTGCATAATATTTGAATCATAATTTGATTCCATTTGTGAAAGCTAATCATTGTATTCTTTTGGTATATTCAAATCTCAGAATATTCCTAACCAACGAAAAGTTATATGCTAGGAAGGCTAAATCATGTCAAAAACAAAGCTAGATTCAGATAATTGAAGACAGTATTATCGTAAACCTATCACCAGAGGAATAAAAACTAAAAGCAATTCTTTGTATGTTTGGATGTTCTTGTCATCATCGTCAAACCTATTCAAAGCACATGATTCAGCTGATTCTATTTTGTTAAAAAAGGACATGAAATTTCTCTAACTAGATTTAAGATGGAGTATTGATGAACATTGAGATCAAAAAGGGACGCGAGGGATTCGTTTTAATGAAACACAAACAGCAACAAAGGTGGGTGCGGGATGGAAGGTATGTGAATATATCAGAGCATATCCATATAACATAGATAACGATCGAATGAATGAAAACTCTTGAAGCTTCCAAAAAAGAAAGTGAAAATTGTTTTGAATGTGTTCGTGAATTTATATTGACAATTGTTCAACCAGTAAATTTTCAACCAACGCATTAAAGAATTACTCCGGGTAATTGTGTGTTCATAACTATTCCACAGTTTATTTTATTCATAGTTAATTTGAATAGTGCTGTTTAGAAACTATAATAACAATGGAATACCTGTATAGATATATACCAGCAAGACAACTTGTTAATAATAGCTCAAGTTAGTTTGGTAGAAATTTATCCCAATGAAGAAATGTAGAACGAAAGGTCAACCTACGAATAGGTCGATTGTAGGCGATCTGGTACGAGGAGTATTATTTTTTTTCGGTCAGCCTTAAGCGGTTCACTCAGTTGCTATAGAGAAATTCAATTATTTCTACTGCACAGTCTCAGGAATGATCCTCATAGAATTTGAAAGTATTTACATCTTACTTCATTTTTCAACTATAAACGGCCATAAGTTCCAATGAATTATTTTAGATTGAAAAGACTCTCTATTTCTGCATTATAACTTCTTTTTTGTTGCTTCATGCTAACAAGGTAGAGACGCGTCTAATTTTCAAGAAAGAATCCGCTACCAAATGCCCATTCAGAACGAGGAAGGAAAGAAAAAACTATAAACACACAAAAACTTTTTACAACCCTCAATGATTATTAAGGTTTTGACTCATCAACCAATCAATTAACTTATAACTACAATGCTAAATAAGCCGCTACTGTTAATGCTACCTAAAAGAAAGTTAGATCAACAACGAGCGACCTCGTCCAACAGCACAATTGATAACCCTATTTTTTCCCAAAATGAAAATGCATCTATTAATCTTGCTCCCAAGAAAAGACCTAAGCTAATACACGTATACAACAGAGATGGCTCATCTCCAATCAAGACCATACGGAAGCAAAAACGTAAACCCTTAGAGGAAGTCAACACAAATATTGCAACACGATCAAGTACTGATCCATTTCCAACAACTACGTCTCTTTATGAGGAAGGAGAAGAAGATGATATGGAAAGACTAGTACACACAATGGATGAATCATTGGAGATTGTTGAGGATAGTGAAGAGGAATATACAATTTTGATAGATACAATTAAAGACGTAGATGCTACAAGTGAAGATAGACATACAGTTCAAACAAGCGTTGCTTGTCCCTCTCATGATGATAAAGCCAGTGATTCTAGCGCTTCTTCTTCAGAACAAGATTTGCCAACGAAAGCATTATCTCGTACAGATATAGGATCTTCGATATATGAAAATTTTGAAAACGAAAATCACATAGGGATTACGGAAGAAGAAGAAATGACGATACCTATTCAATCTTCTCAATTATTCAATGCCAATTTTCATGAACAAGACTTGGTTTATCACGAACCAACGTCGTCACAAAGCGAATTTTATACTTCACAACCAGTAATAACTCAACTGCAGGCAGTTCAGTTAGCAGATTGTGAGCAAGAATTTGATGATGGTGAAGTTATAGTGATAAGCGACTATTCAAACCTGTATGAACGTGAAGAGGAAGACGCTTTGGTACAACACAGTACAGAAGTAAATTATGATAGCGAAGGATATGATGATTCATTCGAGAGAAATATTACAGAAGATGATTATTCTGAAGAATTTGATAAGCAAGAAATTCTTGCTGGTTTAAGCGAGGAAAGTATTTTGTCACCAATTGATGACACCCCAAATATTGACGAAATTCTCGAATGCTCAACCCAATGCGGTGAAATTGAAGAAAAATTCCCTTTTACTTTATGTAACACAAGTGAGTCAGTTGATGAAACTCCGAAACTTGAAAATAATGATGAAACAGGTTTAGATAAATCTGAATTTGTAGCTGCAATAATCAAAGCTTCAGGGGTTAAACACGAGATATGTCCCCCAGACATAAAAGAAGAAAAGGGGGAAGAGATAGAGGAGCATAAACCCCTATTTAAGATCGAATCAGAGAGCATAAAATTGGAACAACATCATAACAACATCTCAGAACCAGACAATACCAAACCACCACCAATGGGTATATCAAGATCTGAGCCAATATCGAAGTCAGTCGCAACAGAGGTTGGCCAGTCTGGGCATCCCAGGACGCCCGTGGGTCAAATCACGCCCCCGCCCAGTAAATCAGCTCGGAAGAGGCTTTCATCAAAGCCTTTACTGTCTATTATTGGGGCAACTCAAGGAAAATTGAGAGTTGGTTTATCCAAAAGAGTTAAAATCGAGTCCTTACATCATTATTTAAACAAGGGATCAAAATAAAGGAGCTATGATAAAGAGGAGCTATGTATTGCTTAATTAGAGTATTTATTTATTATGGGTTTACGAAATTGAAAGAGAATTATAAACACAAATGTAGAATTGTAATTAATTATAATTAAACCTATTTAATCTAAAACATCAACCTATATAAATTCAAACATCGCCAATAACGTAAAAAAACATGAACACATAAAAGCAAAAATGAAATAAAATTTGGACTATGGTTGCAATAAAATCAGGACGTTGGATTCTTTATTATAAGAAAGTTCATCAAAAGTATCTATAGCATCCAGTAACTTTCTCTTTTGAGTAATTAACATTTGGACTTCTGAAGGATCATAAACACCAGTCTTAAAGGCATTCAAAACTGATTCGAAATCTTCTCTTCTGTAACACAGACTTCCCGTCAAAGTATACTCATGCACAGGGGTTTCGACTGGAGGAGAAATGTTGACATTAGTATGAGGACGATGGGCAATATCGGTAGCAACACCACCAGATCTCAAACATGACATCATAGTCTTAAAAGTTTCTCTACTTCCGCAGCAATCATAAATTCTTCCGAATCCTCCTGCTTCACTACTCAATTTCCTCAATGCAATAGACAAATTTCTAACATTCTTGTATGGAGAAGGGTCGAATACTTGAACACCAAGTTTCGCAGCAATATTTCTTCTCTTTTCGATAGGTTCACTTACGATAATATTGTCAACTCCATGACTACGTAAGGCAAAGATTGTACTTAAACCAATCTTACCAGCACCAAGAATCAAAGCACAAGTATCCAGTTTAACTTCTCCAGGTTCGGAATTACTTACACCATGCCATCCAACAGCCAACGGTTCAATTAAAGCGGCAACATCATCAGGTATGATTTCATTAGGATAAGGAACGACATGAGTGTCCAGAACAACACAATATTCTGCCATTCCTCCATCTCTAAACCCCAACCCATAAAAACTAAGGTATTCACAACAATTATATACGCCTTGGGCACAAGCGTCACATAATTTTCCACCATCTGGACGATCTTTACATGTTCCATTAGCCTCTATGACCACATGCTGTCCAGGATGGAGATGGGTAACATCGGGTCCAACTTCAATTATTTCACCCAGAAATTCGTGACCCATAATTTGCCCCTTTTCATGTATGTGATGAGAATGTTTAAATAAAGTGGGACCTTCTTTATATTCATGAAGATCAGAACCACAAATTCCGGTATATTTTATTTTTATTTTCACATCATTGGGATAGGTGATGGTAGGTTCCTTACGGTCGTTGACATACTTAATGTCGCGGTTTCCGTGATATTCAATTGCTTGCATATTAGCAAAATTGTGTCTTTTTATTTAGCCAATGATTCGATCATTAAACTTGGTAGAGAGAAGAAATATGTATATTCATTCCAGGGAAGTTTCTTGGGCTTATATTTATACTAAATTAGTAATTTCAAGTGTGGTATACTTGTTATTATTATAGATGAAACTATCAGATGATCCTGGTTAGATAATTATTGTAAGGGAAAATATCGCATAGAAAATAAATTTTGCATCCGTTTCTTTTATTTATTTTGTTAGTTGACTAAAAATAATATTATGCAACTAAATACAAAAAAGGAAAGGCTTTTGTTTGGTAAAATGTTAGGGAGGGATTTTGATTGTCAGGATGACATGATCAATCATTTGACGCTACTTTGAACAATTGGTGAATTATCGGAACTCTTCCACAAGGCATTCTTCCTTTTCCAAATTATTAATAGAATGTAATTTTAATCAACAATATTATTTTCTAAGAGAGATTTAGTGCGTGGAAAATAGTGATGTCGAAATATTGATCATGATAAATTGACTCTTTCTCGTGACGTCAATCGAACACATTAATGAGTAAATTTATCAACAAGGGTTGCGATAAAAGTGTTTAACCAAGTAGAATTACAAGCCACAAACTTCTAATTAGAGGATATAAGTTGCCCCCTTCTCCATACTCCTTGAAGACGCTAGAGCATAACCGTTGAAGAAAAACGTTTTAATGTTGTTCTAGCTACTATCACTATCTAGCCTAAGTTAAATTGGCCCTTTAGCTACATCTATGCCAATTAATAGTATTAATTATATGAAAGTGAATTTATATAAGCAATTCCATTAAGCTTCCCCCATGGATAGCTGAATTAACATCGAACTGGGTTGTAGCCCTAATGGGAAAATTTCGCTCTCGTTGTAAAGTTTCGCGCCAAAAATTCTTATTCAGCCAACCTCAGTCAACGTCATCATCACACCGAACTGACCGAAAAAAAATTTTTGCCCAAAAATTCTTTCTAAATGTTTCTACTCTTTTTCTCCTTATGCTAACACCGGGACACTTGCATTGAGCGGTCATGCCGGCATTATATACTGCCCTAGTGTGGACGTACTCTCTAGCCCGGAAGAACATATTCTTGAAGTGCTATGTTCAGTTATGGTTCTTGTTACTTCTGTGGAATCACGACTCTACGAGCTTTCGAACAGTTTTCTTCCCATCGAAAAATATTGCACATAATCGCCAGAACTCCGAATGTTACTTATGAATGTTTCATTTAATCCCATCGTTTGATTAATTGAAGCTGCCGTATACATTGTAGTATACCCATTCATATACTGTACTTCACTTCTCTGGGACCTTCTGCAAAATGAAACCGACTCTAGTTTGTACATTTTACGTAAGATACAGGGTTCTGAAGCTATATATCTGTATCACCACAGAACGTAGTACAATTATCAGGGGAAACTCTTGAAACTATTCATCAAATGATGTTGAAACAACATCTTGAAAGGAGACCTCAGCTCCAACTATTCTCTTGAGCTCTCAAGTTTGCATGATACAAAGAAGATTAAGTAAGTGGCAGAAAATCTAAGTGATAGTCGAGCACAACAACGGAGCGTGTTTTACTAATGGGTTTCGTTGAACAGAATGCTACTGGCTTCCACTGTAGACATTATTATATACCTAATCATTATTTAAACTCAAATAACTCAAAAAAACACCAAATATACAAATATATAATAAAAAAATTACAAAAATGATATAATATAAATAAAACTCCAAATAAAATTACACTGTTAAATATGAATGAATGAACTGAAAATTGAATTCCTCTTTAATTGATAATCTCCAAGTTTTACCATTTGACCAGGATTATGATTTGAAATACGTTGTTAATATTCTTGTGGTTACTTTCCTAAACAGAATGTTACAGGAACTGGTTTCTTAGTTTTATCTTTCTTTAATGAACATCGACGGACATAATCTTTCTTTTCATCAAAATTGGCAAATCCGCAATTTGATGATACCGAACTTGTTGATGTAGCGGAAGATCTTCTTTCTGATGATTTTCTATTAAGAAACGTCATTGCTATTGTTTTGAAATATGTTTGTTTATTTAGTAAACACACATAGTAATACTGAATACTAATGATGGAAAATAATATAATGCTGAAAAGGAATGAATTAACCAAAAGTCGAATTAAATAAAGTAATAACAATCAACCTATAATAATACTATGAATTAAAAAACAAGGATTGGAAGTTTATAATGAACTTTTTATAAAGAATCGAAGTGAACCACCAAATGTGTTTTTTTTTGCAATCGGTATATGTTTTTATTGTATATTTTTTTCCTGTGTATTGGGCCAAGGTCGTGCGACGTCAAGCCTCGGTCTCGGTACCCAAAAAGGCGAGATGTAAAGGGTTAGTGTGCTAGGGGTGGGAGGTTGAGCTGGATATAGC
>NDXA01000054.1:0-83720 GCA_002105455.1 Hemisphaericaspora xylofermentans | reverse complement strand
TAAAGCAAACTTGTTGACTTGAATGTGATTGCTGTTCATAAAGTTAGCCGTGGTCAAATTTATTGCAAATAATCTCTTCACTTTCTCAGTGTTCCTAATACAGTTGATGGTTTCATTAAAAGAGGAGATCTTTAGCAATAAGTGTTCGGCTATTTCTTTGAAACCGGTAATTAAAGTGACTGCTGACATTCTTTGATGCGAATACTATCTCAAGTTTATCACAAGATCTAAGTACACCCTTTCCTCACATTCTAGCAACTCTGGATTTTTGGAAGGAACAGAAGGTTTTCCGTCTTTATATATAGTAGCGTAGGGTTAAAACATTTTAATTAAGTCTTTTGTACCAGTGACAACATCTCTGCTCGAAAGAACCAGAGTCATCCCAAATAGTTCCCTCCTATAGCGAGAGAGGAGCAGAAGACTTGAAAAACACAATTACCAACACTAAACCTCCCACCAATTGAAGTCCACAATATTCCAAACAGCAATCAGTACCTCTGAACAACAATATTGACACCTCAGGGAAACAAATCAGTGTCAACACCTCGCCATATAGACACTGTCTGCATAAGATAAGGATGTTATTTATTTATGGAATTGTTGTAGTTTTGTAGTATTTTGATGAATGAAGAAGAAATAGAGGTGATAAGAAGTATCCGTTTGTAGTTTCAGAGTACAGGAAATAAGAGGGGTATTTATACCTACTTCGAGACCGAAATAGGGGTTTATCATGGGTGTCAAAGGGTTAGCCCCGAAGGCCATAATTGCCCCGACATTTAATCATCATTTTATCACAAAACGAAAAAATTTTAAACTTTTAAATGGTGATTTTATTTTATAATTATTTAATAAAATTAATAAAATGCTGTCTGCAAAAAGTAATTCAATGAGTATTCAATAACATAGAATTCTATTAACTATCTCTTGTTTGGATAAGTACTGAAATTTCATTAACGAACATGACCCAAGACATGGAGCTAGACATGGACTGAACACTCCCCAATTGCCGTGGACATTCTTAGATCAACTATGTTGAAGTTTTAAACACGGAGGTTAAAACGTGTGAATAGGGGGTTAGGGTTACCGAGGTAACGAACAAAAGTAACCATTACAAATTTTATTAAATTAATGTTCTTTGGCATCTCAGAATTGTGATACATAACGGTGGCAAATAAAGAAGGATATCAAGATAATAAATCTGATTCATATGAAAAGGTAAGGCAACACTTAGGTATTTTTTTTAAACATACTATACAATTACATATTGGTACACGTGCATATATAATAGAACCCCCTTCTTTTAGTTGCATACAGGGTGTTAGGGGAATGTAATTTCATTGGTTTATTGAAGCAACTCAGCTATTGCTTGACTACAGAAAAAATTCATGTGAACCCCACATAAAGACCGATTTTTTTTGCAACCAATTTGTTTTTGTTTTTGCTTTTCAAGCAAAAAGACAGAGAACATCCAAACATACATACACTAGCACTGTCCAAAATGAGACAACTGATTATATTTTTTCATGAACTTAAAATTAATTAGGAGAGCTGTTTTTGAGTTGAGTTTGACATAATATAACAAATCTTATTGTATTAATTCTAGTTATTGTTGAATAAGTGCTTGATCTAAAAAAGAGTTAATTATATAATTTTACTTCTCTAAAACTGGATTTTCTAGTTCCTTAAATCTTAGAATCTTATCTGCTATCTCATTTCAGATTCTATTCATTTTCATAGTATGTTACCGATTTGTTACAATCTGATTAACCATTTGATACTTATATTTCCTCATTCTAAATTAAAGGTTATAAATTATTTCATTCCATTGCAGTAAGATTTTTTTCTGGGAGTGTGGAATGAGAATGAAACCTCTCCTTCTACAAATTAGTGTAACAAATCTACGAAAGTTATGCGTTCAAAATACCAATTGTTCTAGAAGATGGGGGGTTCGTATTGCCAAGTGGGAGACGTTCCAAGTGGGGTATCTGTTGAATAATAGATTCCGTATACTCGGTGCGTAATTGAGATATGGTAATTCTGCAGTTTTGAGATAGTTGAAGAATTGTGGGGGCTTCCTGACTTTTGCATCCGATTTTGAGAAGTGTAAATTCTATTGGTGAACGAAGAAATATTAAAATACGCTAAGCATTAAAATCTTAAGCTAAACCGCCTTTAGAAGGATAAGAGTGTCGAGCATGATCAAATTTGATAAGCATTTTCTGTGAACGATTTACCTAATTCTATATCAGTTCTTAGTAAGATTACATTATTATACAACATTCTATATAAATTCTGGTGAACACGAAGGTATCCACTTTAAAATCACGTCATCAACTCAGAAGCTCTTGATTCGTCCTTCATTACGTTTTTCTCTCTCTCACCTTCATCATTCAATTCGCGAATAGCATTTTCTTCCTCATCAGTTAAACCAGTTAAATCTGGAGGAATTTCATACATTTGTACAGAAGGTGCATGATTGAGATATCTCACTTGTTCCAAAATCTCTTGTCGCACACTTTCCAAATACTTTTTGGAATTCTTATTATCAATTCTGCCTTCTAATTGGGGATGCAAAGAATAATCAGGTCCAAACCAATCATAGGTTGGTAAGAAATTAGGTATTTTTGAATCAAGTGTAACATCATTCAATACTGAAGTTTCATAACACCATAATCTCGAAACATTTCTAGGTGTATAACCGCCTCCACCAACTACCAACATTGGAATTCCAAATGTCTTGATAAACTTGACACATTCACCATGAGCCCGAATGTTTAAGTTAAAACATCCCAATCTGTCATATCCCAACGAATCGGCCCCACATTGTTGTACAATACAAGTGGGTTGGAATTTTGTTATTAAAGGCTCCATAATCAGTTTGAATAGTCGTATATAAGATTCATCATCTATCCCATCTCGCAAAGGAACATTTATGGCATAATTTCTTCCCTTACCTAATCCAATTTCATCTACTGATCCTGTTCCTGGGAAAAATTCCCCATTGTATTTATGAAACGAAACAGTCATAACTCTATCAGTAGTATAAAATGCTTCTTGGACACCATCACCATGATGCAAATCAATATCGATATACATCACCCTTGGGTGGACTCTTAATAAGTTCATAATACTCAATACAATATCGTTAACATAACAAAATCCACTTGGTTCAAATTTTTTTGCATGATGTAAACCACCCAGCCAATTTATGGCAATATCAGACATTCCTGAAATCAATTTTCTCAGAGCATCAAGTGATGCACCAGCATATATTGTTGAATAATCATACATTCCATCAAAAACGGGACAATCGTCACCAATATTAAATCTAACTAATGTTTGCTCTGCCAATTTTGCTGTCTTATCAGGAGTGATAGTTTGAAGAAAGTCGATATAATCTTCCGAATGGAATTGGGTAAGTTCTTCTCGAGTGGCTCTACGTGGAGTATATAGATCCATTTTTTGGTAGAGCTTGTAGGATATCATTAGATGATCAGTTAACATTAATCGAAATGGTTTCATAGGGTGTAGTGACCCATAATGGTATTGACTCACTTCAGGATTATAATGATATGATACATTGGTGTGATTGTTGGTAGGAGTATTATTGTTGTAATATAACGGGGTACTTTCCAGAGTCTTTTTATCGGTAAAGAACGTTTCCGTCTCGCCTATTGGTATCGTCATATATTGTATTGGGTTATGATATATTAATATATTTGCGACTTTAATGAGACAGTTAGTTCCTTGTGTGTTGGGGGTAGTGGATAGATGATTATATATTGTATATCATCCCATATAATAAAATAAGAAAAAAATTTTGTTTAGTAAAGAAGTAACGACATTGTAAATATGTCGTACTTATGAATACGACATTGAACAACCAAAAAACTTTTTTTTTTTTTGATTTTGCCACTGACAAACAAAAACTTGAACTTTTCAAACTTCATCATAATTTTCAAGGTTTAATTATCATCATACATTAAGTGTTAAATATACACACCATCAATTCCTATTTGAATAATAATTTACTTGTTCCATTCAATTGTTCTATTGAAGAAAAATAATCATAAATAAATAGACCAATTATGTCCAGTTCAGCAGGATTTGATAGACACATCACCATCTTCTCCCCAGAAGGAAGATTATATCAAGTAGAATATGCATTCAAGGCGATTAATTCCGCCAATATCACCTCAATGGGTATCACAGGAAAAGATTCGGCCGTTATAATCTCACAAAAGAAAATTCCTGATAAATTACTCGATCCGAAGACTGTATCACATATATTTCAAATCACTCCAAGCATTGGGTGTGTTGCTACCGGATCTATTGCTGATGCCAGAGCACAAGCTTTAAGAGCAAGAGCGGAAGCAACTGAATTTAGATATAAATATGGTTATGAAATGCCAGTGGAGAGTTTGGCAAAAAGAATGGCAAATTTATCACAATTATATACTCAACGTGCATATATGAGACCTTTGGGTGTTGCATTGACGTTCTGTCAAGTGGATGTTGATGAAGGAAATGGTCCACAAATATTCAAGTGTGACCCAGCAGGATATTATACTGGTGTTAAAGCAGTTGCTACAGGCCCAAAACAACAGGAAGCTACTACCTACTTGGAGAAGAAGTTTAAGAAGATTGATTACGTTAAAGGTGATTGGAAAGAAACTGTTGAATTTGCCATAATCGGTTTGAGTTCGGTTGTTGGAACTGATTTCAGAAAGAATGATATTGAAATTGGAGTAGCTACAACTGATGGATTTAGAATCTTAACTGCCGATGAAATTGATGAAAGATTAGTCTCTATTGCTGAGCAAGATTAGTTCGTATAGAGTTTTTAAATGAATTAAGTATATAAATATATATATATTGTATTAAAGAAAATGCCGAAGAATGAAGTATAAATATCAAAGGTTTTCTACGGATTATAAATTATATCATTATTACTAGCAAAAATATAAATAGTGCTAAGATTTGTTTTTGGGGGGGTCTATTGTAATCTAATTTCGTCTGTTCCATCATAAGTTACCAAATATATGGAATAAACATATAAGGACAAGCTTCTAAATATCTATCCCAATCCTTTCCGTACTTTTTAGCACATTTTCTTTGATCTCTATAGGCACGGTGAACTAAAACAATAAAGAAAAACACTGGGAAGAACCATGGGAATGGCGATGCCAAACCGCACATTAATGCCCAAGTTAAAGTTTGAATGTAATCTGCAGTATAATGCATCTTTCTAGCATAAACATACCAACCATCGGTTAATAACAAGGATCCATTAGCACACTTGATATATTTTGGATTGACCAAATCTGAATATGGTAAGTATGGGAAAGTTTTTCTCAAGGTGGAATTACCAGCCATTTGTCTTCTAAAACTATTCTTTTGACGATTACCAGTGTCAAAGAAATAATAGGCAATTGTGATCAACACGAATAAAAAGACATTATAAATAGTTGACCATTCATATTCTTTTGGATCATGATAGGCTAAAAAGAGTGAACATTGACAATAAGTGAATGGAACACCAGCAATGTTCCAGAAAAGTAACATGAAACCAAACTTTTCATAGGCCATATCCCAAGTAGGTACAATTAATTCTTCACCTTTTGCACAAGCATTGGCGTATAACCAATGAGCATATAATAAGAAACAAGCTTGTGGGGAAACATAACCATATTTTTCATATTGTCTAAAACACAAGGCTAATGAAATGAAAAACAAAATAAACCATGGGATTCTAACTTCAAAGAACATTTTAAGATCCAAGTATTTAAATAATCTTGGGTTTAATGGAGCTCCCATAAACATATCATAAAGATGATTACCAGTCATACGATGATAATCTCCCGTTACTTTAAGACAAATAACGTATAAAATGATTGATAATGAAATACCATAAAATATAGCGGTTGTCATAACAGCACCAAAATTATCTAAAATATAAGTAACCTTCAAGACACCAGTAAAATGTAAAACCAACAGTAAAACAATTGAAATATAAAATGACCAAATTGCATTACAAAAATAAGGTAATTGTTGATTGTTCATGTGAGTTAAAGGTTGACCTTTAGTCCAAACACCAGGTAATGTTAAATAAAAGATGCCTTGTACAACAATAAAACTAGTGAAAAATAACCAAACACTAAAGGAAGGTAATCCATGTTCTTTAAGAATTCTCCACAAGTCACCAATGATAAAATCGGACCAAGTTTGTTCTTCAGTTGGCCAAGCTGGAGCACCATTGTAGAATTGAGCACTAATCCACATATACCACATCAATAAGGGGAATCCTACCATCATTCCAACAGCTCCTAATGGACCCCCAAATTCATATTCAATTTGATCTTTTGGCAAATATCCACGACGTGTTTGAACTTGTTGCTCTTGATCTTGTTGTTGTTGAGCTTGTTCATCTTGTGGTTGAGTAGATGAAGAGTCTTCTTCGTTATTTACCAAACGAGTAGCTTCTTCTGTGTTATTGGAAGACATCAAGAAACGTTTAGGTGTGTTGGCTATCAATATATCAAAGAAATAAAAGTAAAAGAAGTATTTAGGGTTTGTTTATAATAAGCGCCATGAAAAATTACTACTAATAATAAATAAATACATAAATAAATAAATCAACACTAACATCAAGTAGTTAACAAACTCAGCTAACAGTAAACAAATTTAACTTTGAATATACGACATGCGTCGTTACATGCAGTACGGAATAATTGGAAAAAATTTTTACTCGGATCGGAAATAAAATAAGATGAAAAAATAAAAAATATTTCATTGCTAGCCGATTCCATTGTTTATGGGACATTTCACTTGCGTGTGTCGTATATATCGTATAGACATTTAAACTAGGTACCAACCTACTTCTAGAACCTCTATATCAGTATATCATATTAACCAAATTAGTACTAGCACACATGGTGAGTAATTAGTCCATTATTTGTCTTATCTTTAATCTAAGTCTTATCTTAAAACGTCCTCTGAATATATGGTCAACTATACATTCACCTCAACTCCTTTGGTTGAATTCAACCCAACGCGATTACTTCACCAAACACAATGGGTTATTGTTTTAATTGTTCTGTCACATTGAAACAAACAAAACAAGAATCTCATGCGTGGTTGCGTAAATTTTTGAAACGTCCTGTTGTATTGTAGTACAACAACATACAACGACCAATTGATAATTGCATTAATATTATTGTAGGGAGGTTTTGTTTACCGTGAATTACATACTTGCGGTCCAACCAATTTAAGTTCTAGCATCGCGATATACTGTTAATAGTTTGCGAGCAAGTAAAGAAATGATCGTCTATTCTCTTATATCACCACAAACAGAATCTAGAGGCTATACAGGGCATTGTAAACTCGTTGAAATAAACATCTGGTATTGTTGGCATCAGAATCACCGAGATTTACAAAGCTAAATAAAGATCAACTTTTCATAATCTTAAGCTATAGTTCTGTATATTTACATACTAACACTAGGAAAATGGAATGACTCTGCCATCATCCAGATCCTCCTCTTCCTCATCTAGTTGTTCGCCCTTATTGCCAATCCTTTCTCTCAATTTATACAATCTATCCAATGCAAACAATGAGCTTCCATTTCCTAATTTCACTAACCCCAGAAAATACAATTCCAATTTCTCGAACTCATCATCAGTACTGGCAACCAATGAACATTGAATATATGCAGATGGAATCATAATTGCTCTAATGTCAAATAAATCGTTTGATAAATAATAATTCTCCGATTCAAGTAAAATCAAACCTTGTTGTACTTTGAGTGTATAATCATCACTTTTCTTTTCCCGAAGGAAAAACATCCTCTTAAACATTTTATCCTTCACTTCTTTAATCAATGGATGCGTTCTTCCAAGATTTAACATTCCATTAGTAGTTAATAACCTTAGATATGTTTCATCAATCAATATTTGTTCATTAAGATCAAACCAAGAAAAATACTTAACTGCATTACCAGAACAGACATCTCTAGCATAACATGACTTAGGAAGAATTATCTTATCAGACCCCTTATATTCAGGATGAGCGTTAGATGTCACGGGAATCTCAAACGTTTCCTTGCATACCTTAGGTATAATATCATGAGATCTTCCTCTTTCGATCAATGACATTATCTTCACAATCACTGAAGAGGAGATTTGTGCTCTAGGATGTCCCCTTAATAAATCCAATGATTTTGTAAACTCATCTATCAACTGTACTAATACAATCGAAAACCCAGTGAATAAGTTAAATTGTGTTGTGATGGGTAACTGGTCTCCATCAGTTAATAGCCCAATTTTGACTAATGCATCATGATATTCTGGATTTTGGTCATGGTTGAAATATCCCGTTTCCAACCATAATTTATTCATATCGGAAGAATCAAATTCTGGATCGGGCATAATTATATCTACATGACCTTTGGGATGAGGCTCTTTTTTGATATATTTTAAAGTACCGCCATGCGGATCATTCAATTCTGCTATTGACTCGATCGAAAAGAACCAGATCCGTGCTAGGGCCAACCCATCAGAAATGGAACGAGACGATTTTTGCGATGATAATTTTGAATAATGCAACAATAATTCTTTGACTCCACTCAAGTGAGTCTTCCAAGATGAATGAACAGAATGATATTCTCCCTTTTGTAGATACGTTGTAGCCGTGAACATCGAAGTTAAAATTAGAATAGTCAATAGCAATTTTTCAATGTCTTTAGAGATATATTTCTCATTTGCGTCTTTTTGCTTAGAAAATGCTTCACTTAGACTTTTTAAACAAAATGTGGTATATTGAGACCTACTTTCTTCATGCTTTTGAATACCACTACGAATGAATTGTAAAGTGGCACTATATGCTAACAATGCTGTCAATAGATATGGACAACCTTTCAGGTACCGTAATAAAATTTTGACCACTTTATTTGATTGAATTGAATCTGAATAAGGAAACAAATGATAGCTCAAATCAGTTTGAGTCACTGCATTCAAATAAGATTCCTCTAAATCTCCATTTAACTCTGAAGATTCCAATGTTGTTTGGATTAGTTCTTTATTTGACATGGTTCTTGTTGGTATTGATTCTGTTTTGATCTCTTCGCGTTGCCCACTGAATGGGAGAGAAGTGCTGTTTATTTGTTGAACAACATGTTGCAATTCAGGTATAGAATTTCCAGTCATTTGAAAATCAAACAAACCCAAAGAATCATTAATTAAATGATTAGCATCAGCAATCAAACACATCACTTCGCTAGGAGATACATTATCATCCCAAGGAGAATTATTACTTATTGTATCAGAATGAACGGATCTTTGAGGAAAAGCGGGAACAGCAGTTGGAAAGATATCACCCATCTGGTTGTTTGTATTTCCAGGCTGAGGTGAAGGGGTCCAGGTTTCAAACCTAACACTGCTTTCATTCTGATTTGATTTGAGCTTGTCAGGAGTATACTCAAATGGCAGGGGAAGTGACAACGGACCTTTAGCTTCTGCTTTTGGCGAATCTGTCGGAACTATAGGGCTGTCAACTTTGAATCTAATCTTTCGTATTGTTTCGTAAGAACATTCTTTGTTCAATCGTGTACATTTGTGACAATGAGGTTTGAGTTCATCGCACTTTATTTTTCTTCTTTTGCATTCATTACATCCACCTCGGCTATATTTCCTCTTTGTTGAACCAATATGATCCTTTTTCCCCTTAGTTTGATTCTTAGTCATTAGCGTATTGAAAAGTTCAAAGCATGAAGATGGAGAACTATCTAAAGCGGGATTTGTTTTCCAGATGCGGAATTTTTTTGCGGTTTTGAGGAAGAAAATCATTTCAACTCAAAAACACCAAAATCTAAAAATTTTCTCAGTGAAATCACATGATCAATGTGTCAATCTACACGTGATTAATGTCACGTGGATCTTTAAAGCGACAATAAAATTCATATTAGATTTCAGTTCGGTTAATCATCAGTGCTTGGAGTTGACCAAAAGCAGGAAAGCAAATGGACACAATAATTGCATAGAATAACATGAATCCGAAGGAGAGAAGTAGTCTATTTTCAAATGATATACGAATTAATACAACAATTACTCAACCAGATGCATCCAAATCAAGTCTATTCGGCGTGAACGATAGTCACCGAAAGCATGATGGTTTATCCGAACAATCTTCCATTAATACCTTAGGAGGGAACTTGCATCAATTAAGCTCGGGACAAATTGAGAGGATAATCACCATGAAATACAAAAATGATCCAATTTTGTTGATTAAACAACTTTCTATCGATTTGGCTAACAAAGAAACTGAATTGATATTGCTACGACAAGAGAAGTTTGCCCGAGAAGCGAAATTGTATAAGCTTTGTAATGAATATGGCAATTTATCAACATTGGAAATTGATCAAAAATTGAATGAGGATAAGAAGAAACTTCCTAAACAGAATGATGTTGACGAGATTTTAAGTGGATTAATTGGAATGGCCATGAACAACGAGTTAGGTGCATCCAAAGATTCGGTAGCATTTAGCAACACGATCCCCGCAGACTCCATAACAAAGTCACAAATACCGCCTAATCATACACGAACACGCACACATTCTGCGCCAGTAGCAAATTCGAAGATGCTAAAGGAAAATTCAATTGTCATTTCACCTTCAGATGATGCTACCCCTGCTTGGACAACAGCCCCACGCAAGAATTGGATAAAATCGTTCTTTAGTTCCCAAGAAGATATATCCAATGCTAACCAGGATTCACCTCTATATCGCATGACTAAGGAAGAATTGAGTAACTCGCGCACTCCTGTCGAGCTTGCAAGTTTTAGAAATAATGATGGAACAACTGATTCATCACCAATAAGTGGAGCAGAAATTGTAAATGAAGATATAAATATTGATAAGTATGGGTTCTTTACCGATACTTCAAACTTACGAAACCCTCCGAGTGGAGGGGTTGTCGGGACCATCACCTCAGCAGCCCCCACTCAAATGGATAACAAGCCTTCCGAAGATAGTGCTATTCTTATTACCAACAGCAAAAGTCATCTTAATTTGCAATTCATTGACAAATTAAAACAAATCTCCCAAGCTCACGATATAATCAATGATAAATTTGAACAAGATTGGGACAAACTTTTTCAAGACATAAATCGATCACTTCTCCAACTACATCATCCGACTATTCCCGCTTCTTCGCTTTCAACCTTCCCCACATTTGGAATCAAAGGATATAAATTGCGATCTCTCAACCTGGCTCTATTCGTCAATCTAAAACAATTAATCTATACTAACGGTATCCCACCTAAATATCGTGCTTGGCTATGGATGGAACTAAGTGGAGGAAATAATTATAAAGTAAATGGTGAATATCAGACACTATTGGACCAACCGGCACACGACATCCAGAGATACTTGGACCAGATCGAGTTGGATCTACACCGGACCTTGCCCTTCAATTATTATTTCAATAATTTGATCGATTTGAAACCAGGAGTGAATTATTATAAATTAAAGCGGATCTTGTACGCTTTTGTCCAATACTGCCCACAAATGGGCTACGTTCAAGGTATGAACAAGATAATTGGTACATTATTGTTGAGCAATAGTGGTGGGAACCAGCTAGTCGAGGAAGATGTCTTTTGGTTGTTTGTAGGATTGTTGGAGGAGATTTTGCCTAAATATAGTGGGGATAAGGTCTTTTTCGATGATTTGGGAAATATTCATCGCGATTGTATAGTAATTGGAAGAAAGTATATCTGCAAATTCCAACCTGACTTGCGGAAACATTTTGATAAGTTGGGATTAGAGATTGAAGTTATTATCATGAATTGGTGGTTATGTCTATTTATTGATTTGAAGTTTATCACTTTAGATACATGGTTTAAATTATTTGATAACTTGTTGATAGGCGGTTATCAAAATACGACGGCAACGAGTTTGGAGGACTACTCAATGGATTCATCAAATCTGACGGAAGAACAACTGCAAGTTGAAGATGAGCAAGATCGTCGAGGCCTCAAGTTTATATCGATAACTTTAGCAATCTTGCAGAGTTTGCAACACATCCTATTAACAATTGAAGATAAAGATGAAATGCATCAATTTTTATCTGTCGATAATAATTACAAAATAGCCCCACCAACTTCTATTTCATCCTCCACAACAAAGTTCAACTTAAAGTTCCAAGATATAGTAAAGCACCACCTTTACTTTTTTACGAAACTATCTACTCGAGAATTACGAATTTACAGAAGGGAATTTAAATAAAAATAGAATATTTATTTATAATTTTATGACAATATATACATTGCATACAGATAACCATATACAGTAAAATCATGCTTAACATTCTTGCTTTCTTAAGTTCCACCAAT
This sequence comes from Hemisphaericaspora xylofermentans, assembly GCA_002105455.1. Lineage (NCBI taxonomy): Eukaryota > Fungi > Ascomycota > Pichiomycetes > Serinales > Debaryomycetaceae > Hemisphaericaspora > Hemisphaericaspora xylofermentans. Next base: position 71,336 of record NDXA01000054.1, on the reverse strand, counting down.
TCACACAACATCACTAATAATTCTAGAAGCTTCCTTGTATGTCTTCAACAATTCAACGCATTTTTCTCTTTCAGCTTGAATATGTTCATCTTCTTTCAATAAGTCATCAAAAAGATTATCGTTATATAATTTCACGACTAATCTATTTTGAATATGTTCCTTGATATAGTTCACCAAAAGGCACATGATTGATTTTGGAACTTGATCTTGAATCATTTCTCTAACAATGCTGAAATAAGATATAATTAAACGACGTATTAATTCGCATTCCAATTGTTCTTTTTCAGTCAAGTCATTTATAGCGTCGTCGCTTTCAAATGAAGTAGTTTCATCATTGGTGGAATCGGTAAGAGTCATTTTCGAAGTGTAATCGTCAATTAAATTTGGTTGAGAATGAGTTTGATGATGAAGGAAATTGGTGTTGAATTGAAGGGTATTTTCTTGTGGATGTGGGAATTTAAATGGAACCGGATTCAATTGAGCTTGAGCTTGCAATTGCTGTTGATGAACAATTGGATCCTTACCTAAGAAATAATTTAAGTATGATTCCGGTTGAAGATGTTGATTCTGTGGTTGTGGGGATGATTGACGGAAATTTGGAGTAGAGTCTGCCTTATGTACAGATATTCTACGGGTTTTTTCGGTTGTTGGTAATACATCATCAACAGATTTGATGTCGGCTTCAAGGTCTTGTTCTTCTTCTTCTTCTGCTTCCTCTTCAATTACCTCTTCCCTTTTTCTGCTTAATATTCTTTCACTGGCTAATCTCAATTTACTACTCAGTTCCATTTCCTTTTGTTTTTGACGTTCAGCCACAACAATACTCATTGCTTTTGCAGCACCCAAGAAATTTGGATGGTTAGTGTTTATGTATGCCTTATGAATCTCGATTAAGGATTCAACATATTTGATGGTAGGACCTAACCTTTCCCTTAACAAATCACTGACTACCTCAATCAATTTGCTTTGTAATTTAGGATATCTATTTAATTCAGGACCAATGCTTGTGGAACACACGCTATGAACAATTTTCATTAATTCCTCATATACTAATTCGACGCAAACCTTACTTGGATCTTCCAATAATTTGATTTGTGGCTTAACCAATAAATCAAAAGCTAATTCCGGAACAAATAATGAAGCTCTTGGGCCTGTAGAATTTCTAATTGCTGTTCTAATATCGAGAACTGACAAATTATGAGTCGGATTGATCGATGCTAATTTGGCACCAAAAACTTCATTGTAAATGTAGTAAATTCTGGCCCCCCCACACAATTCTTTAGTCAGAATGATATCATTGACAGCTGTACCTTCAATTGAATTAATAAAGGTATTAGCAAATTTTGTCATTAAATTCAAAACCAAGACACCACGAGCTTCCTTAGAATCGCTCAATCCTGGGGCATCGCCATAAGAAGCTAATTCTTGTTCTGTTTGACCCATTAAGGTGTTCAATTTGGCTTTAATATCTGGTAATCTTTCTCTAATGTGAGCCATCAAAATTTTATTTAATGTTTGAGCTAAATATTTTGTACCACATTTATTTGAAATGGCCTTATAAGCGGGATGTCTGGCAAAGAATTGATACTCAGCATATAATGAATCATCTAATGATTTATTTTCAGATATGTCTTGTTGTGAACGGTTGACAATACCAATAAACCCCAATTTCAATGGATATACATTACCCTTTAAAATATCCAAAGCATTGGTACCTTGATCCATTAAATCCAATTTGGTCAAGATCCCTACGGTTCTTTTACCAGTAGGATCAACTTGTCTAGCTAGTTTCAAGGATTCTGAGTTAACTAAATCGACATTTGCTGGGGAGACAGCTAAAATGATACAATTTGGAGATGAGATATACTCCAAGATCAAATTTCTAGTTTGTCTTTCAATATCAGTTGGTTGATCACCAATTGGGATCTTAGTTAACCCTGGTAAATCAACCAACGTTAAATTTAAAACATTTGGGGAATAAATCTTAAGATTAATTGGTAATCTGCTAATACCTTTATTTTGACCTGCAATTCTCATTGTTTCATTTTCGATCTCTCTTCTAATGTCATGGAAATCATAAAATCTCTTGTGAGGAATATGTAAGAATTCACCCCATTCGTTGCGAGATTTTAATCCACCGCCACCGTGTATTTTACGTAAGTGATCTTCTAAATTTACTTCACCTGAGTTTATCAGCAGCAGATCATCGGAATAATTGACATGACCGTTGGATACATTGGCGTTGGAACCACTATTACTATTGTTATTATTATCAGTCTTTCTAACACCACCATTGGCAATATCGTAATCTTCCTCATCTGTTACATTGATTAATTGTAATACCAAAGGTCTTCTCGTAACGATTCCAGTTCCTCTGGGTAAGAAATCTTTACCAACAATATTTTCCAAAACTGAAGATTTACCACAAGATTGAGAACCTACGACAGCCAAGATAGGCAAATCTATGTCGGATACTTGGGTGGCAGTTACAATATCTTGTAACTTATTGACAACAGGAATAAGATCTTGTAAGGACATTGTATTAGCTGATGTATGTGGTTGCTTGGTTGGGTTGGTTGTAAAAAAAATTGTTCCTATGTATGAAAATCTATTGAACTAACAATAAGTTAGCTTGATGGGGAATAAAAAAAAGTAGTGTCTATTAAAATGGGGATGGGGTATAAGAAAGTCGTGAATGATGGAATATATATTGCTACTACCAAACTACTACCTTGATGATGAATTGTATATATTATGTTATATATCCCTTCACTTTGGTTATATAGGAATTTGGTTTATTGTTGTTGTTCTTCTGTTTCTTAACAAAAATAACGAGAAAAATGATTCGATCTTAAAACAAGAAAAAAAAATTGTCTGTCTGTTTGTGCCTTTGACTTTCTCACTGCCTCTGAATGTTTTTTTTTGGTTTGTTTACTTTTGTCACTTGAAACAATTTAGATTAATACGATTCTGTGAACCTACTTCCTAGTAACAATCGTATGAAGCTATTGCTAGAAATATTATATTCTTCTGTTTAGTGAAGTTGTAATACTACAGAAAAATCAGGAATCAAAAAGCAACTCGTTTGAGAGGGAGATGCTGAATTTTATTTCTTAATGGCAAAAAATGTACATTCCTGCACATAGTATTGCCATCGCTTTACAGAAATTTACGAACTACTCGGATAACCCTATATTTTGGTACAAAGTTCTAATTAATCGTCATTATTTACACTTTACAACACATAGATAGCGATGGCGGTGGCGATTTTATAGATTTAGATTCGTCAAGCATGTTATTCCGAGTAGACTTTTATTTATTCAGTGGTCAGGATCTCCCTCCCCCGCATATTGCGAATAGGAAACATAACTGCTTTTCAATTAACAAAAATGGTCAAGGATCCGCATTATCGTCATAGATTAGTAATTCTAGTTTCTGATTTAGAAAAGGATGTGGCAAGTTATCCTGAAAAGTTCACAACGTAGGTACTATCTATTAGTTCAGTCAAGTGATGAATGATAAAGTAGAATAATTTAACTGCACCCCACGAAATTCATTACCTAAAATTAAGGTCGAAAATTTCTTGCGTCTAAATCGAGCCGTTGCGAAATCTACCAAAAATGACATCATCGTCAATTCAAGCACAGAAAATTTCAGCAGCAGAAGGAATAAAATGTTTATATCTTGTATAATATGTCAAGGATATGACCTCGTTATTTCTTCGTAGCAATCAATCGCCCATTACCAAAGTACCGTAAAATCAAATTAAGAATGATGAACTTGTTGGTCTCCCCTGTGTATACTAACGAACATAGGTTTCTTCCCTCTGAATTCTGGAAGATATATGTAGCAACAGTTATCCAATAAATCACCAAAGATTCCTAAAAGACATCTTGCCATTGATGTATATTATATGATTCCAATACCCTATGAAAAGATCTACCAGATTTTGAGAATAGATGACTCTTAGACACAACATCGTTACATGCGCGAAACAATCATCAAGCTGGAACAAATCAGTTATTTCAAGGTGTTGGGATACTTGGGATTGCCAATCGACACGGTTTATTATATATACTTGTATCAATTTATAATTAATGGGCGTATACACTGATTCAAAAATTCCGCAGTTCACGTTTTTGACAGATTAAAAATTGCATTGACGTTCAAAAAGATCACAATCTTCCGCTTATCGGAAACCCAATAATTATAATATCGGAAAGGGCTCACCTTAAGTTCCTCATACGATGCTAATCATATTTTTTGGTCTTTTGATGCCAATGATATTGCTTAAACGTAGAATTTCGGAAAGTCAGTTATGATCCCGATAGATAGTGAAAGTTTGTGTGAACACTATTTAGCTCGAATATGTCCACTGTTATACAGAGAACGGGTCCCTCAGTTCACTGGGTAAGTTATGTAATATTGGCCTATGTAATCGGTTACTTTCTTTTTGTTAAAATTGATATTCCTCACCAATCCGCAAAATGTTCAGATTTCGCAACAATCTGCTAAATTGTAGTCACTCAGCGACCATAATGGAATAAAAAAGTCAATGAGAAACCCATGCCACAATTTTTCACAGAACTAGAAGCATATATTATTAAAACCAAATAAACAACTACCACTTTCAATTAGGCTTCGTTTCGTATATCCTTTGATTATCTCAACCAGTACCGTTGTTGTGGTTAATTTGCACTATAGAACCAATCTAGAAATATTTTTTTAGTGGAGGTTGGGGGAACGAGTGAAAAGAAATAATGGAGAACAATGGAATGGCTTTCTTCTTTTCTTTTAGTTGTGTTTCATATTTTACCGAATTCAAAGATTACTTTATCTTTCGGGAGAACACTTCACAAGAGGCTAATACTGTACTTTGTTTTTATGTATGAGAACCGGAGTAACACAACGCAAAATAATATTTGAGATATTTTAACCCAAACATTTTTTCACGAACGGTTTGTGTTCCCCAACTCGAATCCCACACGAATCGAAGCCCATAACGAAAGGGGAGTCTCAGGCGACCGAGTGGTCGTGATTTTGTAAAATACTCGTATCTTTGACATCTGGACGAAATCTTGAGCCAAAAAGTTGAAATGGGGAATATGCTGGATTACATCATTTAGCCATTCCTAGAAATATGTTTACCCTTTTCAGTATCTTTGGAATGACTTAATGCTTTATGAACAGCAACTACAAACATAAGAGCCTAATATTGTAATTAGTACATGATAGTAACCTACCATTGTGATGCAGCGACCACCCCATTTACAAAGCCAATTACCCAGCTCCACTATCTTGAACAATTAGAAATCCATTTGATCCAACGAAGTTATTGTTTCTGCATAGCTACAAGGGAGAACAAGAGTGGGGAATCTACGGGACAATAACGGTGAAGAGTTATGTTTATCTTCACTAGTGTTTGGACATATTACTTTACGATTTTGCTGTCATCGGCCGAATAGGGTTTTTGGACAAATAATTCTTTTGTGTAATATTATTTTCCTTTCACAGTTTATTATTCCGGCCGGAAGAACACAACATTTATTTTTTAACTAAAATACTTCAACTGAATTTTAATACTCTCGCGTGTATCGACCAACACAAGTACTCAATATGGGATAATTAAGAGTATAATGGTAACCTTGATGACTGGATACACCAATCAAGTTATTAATTGAATTTTAGAAAGGAATGGAAATACCCATAATCAAAGAGACTTAATTTAAACTTGGTGAACATTCATCGGAAAAATGGCATAAAACAGCAATATTAACGAACCTTAAAAATGTGGGCAATAGCGGAGGAGAGAAATTTATTTTCTTAATAATACAATATCATAATTCAATTAATTATTAATATAATTATTTTTTAGCTAAATGACAATCACAATGCATGTAAATATGGGGGAGCCAATATCATAAAGCAGCAATATAAAACCAGGCCAAAATCACTTGCTTTTCTCTCATCTTGTTGTTATTCTCATCATCACTTCACAATTCAAAACACGATGAGTGAACAACACAAATCAGAATCTATGGGAAAGTCAAGTACCACTTCCAGCCTCGACAAGGCAATTCCTCACGACATCTCCGAGCTTGAATCGATCAATTCCCAAAGACAAACTGGTGAACATGGTAATATCTTAGCACAATACTCCGAGGAGCAAGTTATGCAAATGGGAAGACATTATGCCGCCAAACATGACCTTGATGCTGATTTGTTTGCAAGAGCTGCCGCATTAGCTCGTGCACCTTCTACATTCAGCACTATGTCATTTTTATCCGAAGAAGAAAAGCATGGGTTGCATTTGGAAGCTACCAAGAAATGGCACATTCCAAAGAAATTAGTGGCTGTTATTGCCTTAGGTTCAATGGCTGCTGCTGTCCAAGGTATGGATGAATCCGTTGTCAATGGGGCTACTTTATTCTGGCCAACTGCTTTTGGTGTCACCGACATGAAGAATGCCGATTTATTAGAAGGTTTAGTAAACGGGGCTCCATACTTGTGTTGTGCGGTTATTGCTTGTTGGTTGTCAGATTTTTTCAATCGTCATTTAGGTCGTAAATGGACCATTTTCTGGACTTGTTTCATTTCTACTATTACTTGTATTTGGCAAGGTTTTGTTAACAATTGGTGGCATTTATTCATTGCAAGATTCTTTTTAGGATTTGGTATTGGTATCAAGTCTGCAACTGTTCCTGCTTATGCCGCTGAATGTACCCCAAAGCATATTAGAGGTTCCTTGGTTATGTTATGGCAATTCTTTACCGCAGTTGGTATTATGTTTGGTTATGTTGCATCATTAGCTTTTTATAATATTCCAGACAGCAATATTGCATTCGGTTTGAATTGGAGATTAATGTTTGCTTCTGCTTGTATTCCAGCTATAATTGTCTTGTTCCAAGTTCCATTTGTGCCCGAATCTCCTCGTTGGTTGATGGGTAAAGATAGACATAAAGAGGCCTTTGAATCATTGAGACAATTGAGAAATGACGAAATTGCTGCTGCTAGAGATTGTTTCTACCAATATGTCTTGTTAAGTGAAGAAGGATCTTACGAAATCTCAATTTGGAAGAAATTTACTGAGTTATTTACAATCAGAAGAAACAGAAATGGTGCACTTGGTGCTTGGATCGTTATGTTTATGCAACAATTCTGTGGTATTAACGTTATTGCATACTATTCATCATCAATTTTCATCAAGGCTAACTTCAGTCAAATTAGTGCATTATTGGCTTCCTGGGGGTTTGGTATGATTAATTTCATCTTTGCAATTCCAGCATTCTTAACTATTGATAAATTTGGTAGAAGAAGTCTTTTGTTGTTAACTTTCCCGTTGATGGGTATCTTTTTGTTAATCGCTGGTTTCGGGTTCTTAATTGAAGACCAACAAGGTCAATTGGCTATGGTTGTTGTTGGGGTTTATTTGTTCGCAGCCGTCTACTCATCAGGTGAAGGTCCAGTTCCATTCACTTATTCCGCAGAAGCCTTCCCATTATATATCAGAGATATTGGTATGAGTTTTGCAACTGCCACTTGTTGGTTCTTTAACTTTATTCTTGCTTTTACTTGGCCAAGATTGCAAAATGCTTTTACACCAACTGGTGCATTTGGTTTCTATGCAGCTTGGAATATTGTTGGTTTCTTCTTAGTCTTGTGGTTCTTACCAGAAACTAAGGGATTAACTTTGGAAGAATTGGATGATGTGTTCAATGTTCCAACCTTGACTCATGCTGCTTATCAAACAAAATCCTTTTGGAATGGGGTTCAAAGATTGGTTCTCAGAAGGGACATTCCAAAGTTGGCACCTTTATATGAACATCAAAGAATGGCCGTTACTAATCCTGAATGGGAAGAAAAGGGTCAAGTTGCCCATGTTGAGTAAATCTCATTGTTATGAAATACGTTTTCAATTCTCCTTTTTAGTTCTTTGCTTGCATCCTACTATTCTGCTTTCTAGTTAGATATCTAGAGAATACATTGCTTTAAATAAATAATCCATGTAGCAAATTAATATTGTTCGGTAATTAATTTAATTACTCGCTTGAGGAAACTCGTGTTGGCTTTCCAAAGGAATTAATAGATTTTTTATGGAAAATCAATATCCACAATAAGTTTATACAAAACTACAAAACAAAGTCATAAGACTCTAGCAAAACAACAAACCGAAACTAATCCCGAGGTTTAAATTTTTGGTTTTGCAGTGTTATTTTCAATGCACCCGATTTATATCCCACTAAAATAGCAAGAACAAAGAAGGCAATTAAAGGATACTCATATTGTTTAATAAATGAATAATTCTGAGAATCTTTTTCTTTCTCTACTGGTTGAACCCTCCAATATGCTTTTCCAGTATTTTGCTTTTCTTCCACCCCTTCTTCCTCTTCTCCAAATACTGCATCTTCTATAAATCCTTGGTCGCGATTATCCTTGCTTTCCGTCATGAATTCTTCATCCCTAGTCTGGGTATAAATAGAACTTATAAACACCTGTTGCTTTGGTTTAACTCCCTTTGCGACATCTAACCCTCCAATTATTTGCCCAAATGACACAAACATTCCATCAAACCCTTTTTGTTCCTTAAGTACAAGAACAAATTGTGAGCCATTTCTATTCTTACCCAAACTATTCATAGTTACTCTTCCTGGTTTGTCGTGTTTAATTTCATAATTCTCATCTTCAAAATAATCCTCATTATAGATTGAAAACCCACCTGACCCTTTTCCTCTTCCAAAATCTCCACCACGTAATACAAATCCCAGAATAATAAAATGGAAAGGAGTATTAAGATATCCAAACTCATACTTATGAGCGGAAAGTTGATAAAAGTTTTCCACTGTTTTAGGAACAACCGTTCCAAAAAGACCAAATGTTATATTACCTAGGATTTTTGGGGGATCTGGTTTTGGTAATTTTTCGGAAATCGTGAATATTACTTTATGTGTGACTTCAGGATCTCCCTCTAAGAACTTTAGTTCATCATTAGAAAGAAAAGGAGAATGCCGACTATCGGTGGAAATGGGAAGTACAACCGTAACTAACAAAGTCAATAACTGCGTAATTGATAATAATGTCATTCTGTTGTACCCAATTGCTGATAAACCAAAAACCAAATAAAGCACATATTTAAAGGTAAATACTCAGGTATTTAAACCAAATATCAGGGATGCCATCATCGTCATGAATACTCCTTACCTCCCTTCCTCCCTAACTTAAAAAAAGTAAGAACACAATGGGGTAACCGTTTATAAATAATATTTGAAATTTAAAGTGAAACGCTCATAGTCACTCCGCAACTTCGTGCTTGTTCCTCAAAACCGAGCAATACACGTGACTCTTCTGACCGGAATTTACAAAAGATGGGATTTTTTTTTTCAGTTTTCGAAATGTGAGACTTCTTTAGCAGAAAGGCAAAATAAAGAAAAATCTCAACATCAGTGGCAACATAAGAGGTTTAGTTACTCACAATTGTATTAAACATCAATTGAACATCAATTGACATAACACACAAGCATATACACAGATAGATTTACAAAGATGAACGGGATCAGTGTTGACATTAATCATTTAAAAAAGGGTGAGGTGAACCTAGGTACTTCTATTATGGCTGTCAAATTCAAAGATGGAGTAATTTTGGGTGCAGATTCAAGAACAACTACAGGTTCATATATTGCAAATAGAGTCACTGATAAATTGACTCAAATTCATGATACTATATATTGTTGTCGTAGTGGTTCTGCGGCAGATACACAAGCAGTGGCGGATATGGTGAAATATTACTTACAAGTTTATTCATCACAATTACCCTTTGGTGAAAAGCCAACAACTGAGATTGCTGCTAATGTCTTTCAAGAAATTTGTTATAATAATAAAGATAACTTAACTGCAGGTATTATTGTAGCTGGTTATGATAAAAAGAATGGTGGACTGGTGTTTTCAGTTCCTATTGGTGGGAGTATACATAAACAAGAATATGCTATTGCTGGAAGTGGTAGTACATTTATCTATGGTTGGTGTAATGAAAATTATAAAGTTGAAATGGAAAAGGATCAATGTATTGATTTTATTAAGACTGCATTAAGTGAAGCTATTAAATGGGATGGATCATCAGGTGGTCTTATTCGTATGGTTGTATTAACTGAACTGGGTGTTGAGAGATTAGTCTTTTATCCAGATGAATACAGTAAATAAGTGTACGTATATGAGTAATAGAGACGAATGTGCAAAGTCACGTAGATGCGTTATGATGGCTTGTAAAATGGCCGGTTCAGAAGGAAAACCGCTGTCCGGTATCGCTGTTCTTTTACCACCAAATTATTTATTTCCCTTTAATAACCGAAAAAATGTTTTGTTAACAAACGGAATTAAATTTTTCAGTCCGTACGTACGTAAACCAAGCTAATAGTCACTGACTCATTTGTTTAGTGGGCAAAAAAAACTTTGATAGTTGATGATTATATAAACAACCCTCTTTCTTCTTCTTGATTATCCTTTAACTTATAGTTTAGCGTATCTCATCATAATGTCCGCTCCATTAGACGCTAGTAAATTAACAATCACCAAAACAACCAACCCATCTACTCCTCTTCCAAAGGAAGAGTTGGTTTTTGGTAAATCATTCACTGATCATATGTTAGAAATCGAATGGACCCAAGAATCTGGTTGGGGTGCTCCAACGATTACTCCATACCACAACTTCTCCCTTGATCCAGCTACTTGTGTCCTTCACTATTCTTTCGAATTATTTGAAGGTTTAAAGGCTTATCGTGATGCCGAAGGTAAAATTAGAACTTTCAGACCAAATAAAAATATGGAACGTATGAATAGATCTGCCAAGAGAGTTGCATTACCAACTTTTGATGGTGAAGAATTCCAAAAATTATTAGACAAATTTTTAGAAGTTGAAGAAGGATTTGTACCAGAAGGATTTGGTTACTCATTATATTTAAGACCAACTTTAATTGGTACCTCCATTGGTTTAGGTGTTACCGCACCAACCAAGGCCTTATTATACTGTATTGCTTCCCCAGTTGGCCCATACTTCAGTGCTGGTTTCAAGCCAGTTTCTTTGGAAGCTACTGACTACGCTGTAAGAGCTTGGCCAAAGGGTGTTGGTGCTTATAAATTGGGTGCCAATTATGTTTCTTGTATTGAACCACAAATGGAAGCTGCCAAGAGAGGTCATTCTCAAAACTTATGGTTATTCGGTGAAGAAGGTTATATTACCGAAGTTGGTGCTATGAATGTCTTCTTTGCTTTTGAGCACGATGATGGTACTAAGGAATTAGTTACTCCTCCATTAGATGGTATGATTTTACCTGGTGTAACTCGTGATTCTGCATTAGAATTAGCAAGAGCTAAATTAGATCCTAAAGAATGGAAAGTAAATGAAAGATCGTTAACTATTCATGAAGTTAAGGAAAAGGCTGATAAGGGTCAATTGATTGAAGCTTTTGGTACTGGTACTGCTGCAATTGTTGCACCAATTGATAACATTGAGTTCCAAGGTGAATCTATTAAGGTTCCTGTTGCTGCTGGTTCTTCTGGTGAATTGGCCTTACAAATTAACAACTGGATTAAGGATATTCAATATGGTGTTGAACAATTCAAGGATTGGTCCCATGTTGCAAACTAATTAATCCTATTTATTTTTAACTTTCTTTGTTTATAATGATCCATACAACAACATAGACATATAACTTTTATATAAGAAAACCGAATTTTTAGCATTTATGATGAGCTACAGATTGTTGCACCAAAACAAGTGTAGTGACGAATAATTTTTGCAATCATTTTCCAGAGTCACAAGAAATCCGTAAGAATACACGAATAAACGTTATTTAGCGATTCGTAGTCAGATATGCAAGTCCGAGTCAAACATACACAGTTTAGAACCACTTCTAAAAAATGACTCTTGATGCCGTTCAAATTATTGGTTTTCTATGCTACCTTCGGTTCTGTGTTGCCATTAGCCTGAATGAACGCCTTATGAGCTAACGAAGTGCTTGCATATCACCAAGCTGTATAAATATAGATGCATTTTCCCAACCTTAGAAGTTTTCATTCAAGATTGCTTGTAGGGTTAAAACATATAACTAGAGAAGTATGTATAACTCAAGGGTTCATATTCAAGAAATGCAATGAAGGAAATGTATCTGCCCCTCCAATATTCTTGTCCCTCTAGGTGGAGCAAGGGGGTCAAACAATAAAATGTTCTTGTTATAGAGGGGCAGTAGTACTTACGAGATAAATCTACATTCTGTCTACGAGAATTACGTGGAGTAGATAAATCACGGCATTCGATTTCCTACAATAACACAGAATAATCCAACCGACGAAAAATGTGATCTAAAGTTTTTTGACGCACATTCTGTGTGGGGCTGGGGTGTTACGAAAAAAAGTTTATTCTTTTGGATGCAAACCTAAAACGTACTTACCCGAGGGCTACTGAATCAAAGGAGTCAGGTTATCCATACCATACGGCGATATTTTGTTGACAATCAGATTTTAGGTTTGATACATGATTAATCTTTCAATAATGAAATCTTTGTTACGCTGTATAGATAAGATACATGTTTTAAGGAATTTCTGCCTATTTTCCGATTTGGCACATTTGCAATTTAAATCTTAATACACTAACTGATTAGATTTCAACTGTTAGATACGAAGCATACTAATACAAGAGATCTCAGATGGGCCAAGATTCAATTAAAGACTGCTCACAAAAAAATACAATAGTTTAAGGAGGTTAAGCGATCTTCTTTGGCTTTATCAAAGTCTCGTTCCTATCATTCGTTTTGTTTCATTTTGTGTTTTAAGTTAAGAGAACAATTATGTGGGGTCAATCTAATTGGTCTGCCAAATCTTCGACAACTGAATCATCATAATTATTTTTTTAATTTTTGCACGGCATTTTTTTGCATCCGTTATTTCCTGTTCTAAATATTTTTCTAATGGTTTTTCCTGCAGTTCCAATTGTTGCGATCCGACATAAGGCTACCAATTGGGATCAAAATTGCTGCTAGATTGTGTAGAAGTACCTGAGTATTGATAACGTTATTTCTAATCACCTTTTCTTACATCACGCCAATTAGGCTGTAAAGAATGTCCTTATCTTGTAGGATAAGATTTTTTTTACGAGAGAGTACGGGGACAGCATACTGCTCCCTACGGAAGAGGTTTGTCTAGTGAGCAGCTGCGGATGCCGCGGGTCCTGATTTAAAGATTAACAGTCCAACTTGAATAAGCATTTATCTGCTAAATTTGTACTCGATTCGACAACAAGTCATACGCTATCCCTAAGAATGTCAACTACAACCATACAATGGTTTACTGTAATAGTACACAAAATTACTCTCATTCTTACGTGATTTCAAATCTGTATTTTATGTATGTAACTCTAAGGCATGAACAATTTAGGGAACAAACAATCTTTGATCAGGTATTCAGTTTACCTGGCAACTTTTGGTTACCACAGAAAATAGGGGATGTATCATCTTTCATTTAGTTTGGATTATTTCTTAATTATTGACCCTGCTGAAATTTCAGCATTGCACTATTCGTTCAACCACCGAAAGGACTATACGATCAAACCAGTCTAATTCCAAGGCTCCTTTCGGGCGAGTTCCCCATTTCTCCATCTGACTCATGATTCATTCTCTTTCCGAAGATAAGGCATTCTCTTCATTGTCTGAAATAATATGAGGGGGATATGCTATCTCATTGTTCATTTATATTGGTGTTGCCATTGCTGCAAATGTTTGATTTTGTACGGCATTATTCGCGGATTTCGAATTACGCGCAATTTCTTCATTGATTTCTAGCGAACCATATAATTAAGAAATGATCTGATATAGATTGCAAACTGTCTTTAACAACCCGAAAGGCAAGTGTGAGGCTGTCAAAGAAATGTAGAAAAAAGAGACGACACCCAATGAGATCCATTTACTCAGAATGTCAAGGGTGCTTGAGCAACCTTGATTGTCAATTCGATTTGGAGAAAATTGTCTGACGATAAGCGCAAAAATGATAATCCGCATAAAAAATATTCCAACTCTGACTCTGGCATAGATTTGCGATAATTTGCATCCTTTATACTAATTAGGAATTCCGTTGTTCCCTACCTTTAAACTTCATTGTAACCAACATGACTAAAGAGATATCTATACTCATTCCCCGCGCATATTGCAATTGATTATAAATATCAGAGGAATTCGTCACCCTTAGACATCATCGATCTGCTTTCGATAATTACTCAATAAACAATGCTGCAACAAAAAAAGGAAACAAATATAATAATAACTGAGGACAATTTATCCGAAGATGGAGTTTCTCGTGACTCCAAACCAGTTGATGAACAATTAACGGGGTTTGCAAAATTCAAAGATGGTTTCAAAAGAGCAAAAGTTGAAGACTATGGTATTGACCCAGATTTGTCGGAAGCTGACAAAATTGCCATCTTAACTGCCAATTCACCATTATCAAGGTCACTCAAGAACAGGCATTTACAAATGATTGCAATTGGAGGTTCCATCGGTACTGGTTTGTTTGTGGGTTCAGGGAAAGGTTTGTCCACTGGTGGACCAGCCGGTTTGTTGATTGCATATATCTTGATTGGTACTATGATCTATTGTACTGTCCAATGTTTAGGTGAATTGGCTGTTACCTTTCCAGTCTCAGGTGCATTTGTTACTTACAATTCTAGATTTATTGATCCATCTTGGGGTTTTGCAATGGCTTGGAATTATGCCTTGCAATGGTTGGTAATGTTACCATTGGAATTAGTTGCTGCATCATTAACAATTAAATATTGGGATCCACATACCAATTCGGCTGCTTATGTTGCTTGCTTTTATACATTGATTGTCGTTATAAACTTCTTCGGTGTTAGAGGATATGGTGAAGCGGAATTTATCTTTTCTTTCATCAAGGTCTTAGCTATCTGCGGGTTTATCATTTTAGGTATTGTCCTTATCACTGGTGGTGGTCCACAAGGTGGTTACTTGGGTGGTAAGTATTGGCATGTTGATGGGGCTCCATTCCCTAATGGAGCAAAGGGTGTAGTGACTGTCTTTGTTGGTGCTGCTTTTGCTTTTACCGGGACTGAATTATGTGGTTTAGCCTCAGCGGAATCCGCCAACCCAAGAAAATCATTACCAAAGGCATGTAAGCAAGTTTTCTGGAGAATTACCTTATTCTATGTCATTTGCTTAACTTTAGTTGGTATGTTAGTTCCATACAACAGTAAGAGATTATTGGGTGCTTCTTCTGTTGATGCAACTGCTTCTCCATTCGTCATTGCTATTCAAAACGGTGGTATCAAGGGTTTACCATCCGTTATGAATGTAGTTATCATGATCGCTGTTTTATCGGTTGCAAACTCTTCCGTTTTTGCTGCATCCCGTACCTTGGCTGCTTTAGCTGCTTGTGACCAAGCTCCAAAGATTCTCGGGTACATCGATAAGAAGGGGAGACCATTGGTAGGAATCATTGTTGAATTATTATTCGGTTTATTATGCTTCTTGGCCGCCTCTCCAAAGGAAGGAGAAGTATTCAGTTGGTTATTAGCCTTGTCTGGTTTGTCATCCATTTTTACTTGGGCTTCTATTTGTATCTGTTTGATCCGTTTTAGATGTGCTTTGAAAGCAAAAGGTCGTGATACTTCCGAATTAACTTTTACTTGTCAACCTGGTCTTATTGGTGCTTATTGGGGTGTTATTTTAAACGTCGTGATTTTAGGCTTACAATTTTGGATCGCCATTTTCCCATTAAAAGGAAGTCCAAGCGCCGAAGTATTCTTTAACAATTTCCTCACCGTGCCAGTTGTCTTTATTTTCTATTTTGGTCATAAAATCTACGCTCGAAACTGGAGATGGTATATTCCAGCAAAGGAGATTGATATTGATACTGGAAGAAGGGAAACCGATTTAGATTTAATTAAACAAGAAATTCTTGAAGAAAAAGAGTATATTAGATCATTGCCTTTCTACAAGAGAGTATATAATTTCTGGTGTTGATGTACTAGTAAAGTACAGGTTAGTTTAGTATTAGTTTATAGTTGATTGATTCAACTTAGTATTTATGATTATATTGAATTTTACGAATAATATTTATGCGATTCTTGCAGTAAATTACTACAATACGTTCTCTGATTGGTTAAGGGATCCTTCGGATTTCCTCCTGGAAATTTGCAGCAATTACGTATATCCGCGAAGTAAAAGAAATAGCCGATTCACTTAGACAGTGCTTTTATCCTCTACGGCCAGGCGGATTTTCTTTTTATGCAAGTTTTTTACCAGTCCTGCAGAAGGGTGCAAATTTCTTTTGCGGGACACCATACGAAGGGAACTAATTTTATGCATCTCTCGTAAACTCATCCGAGTAATTTCACGTTAGGGGAGAGATTAATTAGCTTATACTAGCAATTACTTGGAGTCGACTTACGAAATGTCGTCTTGTCGCAAAAGGAAAATTGTAATATTCGCTAAAAATTACAGTGATCAAAAAGTGACCAATAAACAATAGGATAATTCCATGTTACAAAAAAAGAATATTTCGTATCGATTTTAGTTCCATGCAAAGTGGTTTGACGTACGCAAACGACCATGTGGTATCTAAACTTTTGTCATCTTTATGCCAAAATCATAGAAACACATCATTCGATTTTCGCATGGACTATGTATATTGTAGGTAGAAGTGCGACACTTTCTCAAGCAAGCCGACTTCGCTGGGGCTTGGATCTTTGTGTAATTCGTAATTTCTAGTGTAAAATAAGAAAAAAAAGTTCCACAATTACAATTAGGGTAAAGTTACTTGATTGATATATATATCATCATACAGGGGTATGATTGTGTTAGCTGAACAATCTACATCGTTGATTATTAAGACAGGGGCAGAAGCTCCCAAGTTGTTGATAGATAATAGTGATTGTAGTTCTCTATTGTCCACATAAAATGATTGTCCGAGGTATTTTAGGAAAATATCCCCGGCAGTACCTGTAGTCATCTGTGTTTCAGCAGGAAACGACTCACATGATAAGATAATAGACCTTGCATTATCTCCTAATACAGGTCAGAAGCCTCTGTGGGGATTCTCGTATTATTGTCTTTAATTAGTCTGTTTAGATGTTTGATTGTTGTCCAAAAATGAAAAACCATACGGCGTTTTTTGGGCTTTTGCAGGAGCAATTTTTTGGTGCCATACCTGAATGAAGGATGATGGTACAAGATTTGCATCTTGTTACAATCTCTTATCAGCTTTATGATTACGTTCAAGATAAGATCACATTTCCTTTTGGATCTATCTAAATTAGTATGGATTTGAGATATCATACTTTTGCTCATGGCAATTGATAACCAGGATGCGGTTGAATGTTTTTCATCATCCCTTCATTAATTTATCAACAATTTATCCGTAGAATTCTATTGTGGTGGTAATTTCTCCTTTTTTTCCTTTCTTTAAGCTTTATTTTTTTCATGTTTCTATTTTATTTTATTTTTTTTATCTGACGTAAAAAATAATTGTGATAAGAAATTTTGTTCTAGTGAAAAAATAATTAGCCCGCTCCGGTGTCAAAACAAAACTTTAAAAAATATTTTGCAATCATGAATACAAAAAGAAATTGTGAATGAATTTCTTTATTTTACCCTCTCCATGAAATCGAAAAATGATATAAATATCAGTTATAATTCCACCTTTTTGATTGTATATCCAGCTCATTTAATCATTAGGTACTGATCCAACAACAGCATTTATACACCTACATAGCAATGCTGCAAGATAAAGAGGTTTCCTACGTAACATCCAAGGAATATGTTGCTGACGCCGAAAAGAGCGGAGGTGTTTACGTTGATTCATACAATAGTGAACAAGACCAACCAAAGTTAAGTGGTTTTGCAAAGTTTACCGATGGGTTTAAACGTGCCAAGGCCGAAGATTATGGTGTTGATCCAAATATGAGTGAAGCGGAAAAGATTGCCGTTATGACCGCCAATTCCCCGTTGTCTCGTTCCCTTAAGAATAGACATTTACAAATGATCGCCATTGGTGGATCCATTGGTACTGGTTTGTTTGTGGGTTCTGGTTCTGGGTTATCTACTGGTGGCCCAGCTGGTTTATTGATTGCGTACATCTTGATTGGTACAATGATCTATTGTACTGTCCAATCTTTAGGTGAATTAGCTGTTACTTTCCCAGTTTCGGGTGCTTTCGTTACTTATAACACTAGATTCATTGACCCATCTTGGGGTTTTGCTATGGCTTGGAACTATGCTTTACAATGGTTGGTGGTTTTGCCGTTGGAATTAGTTGCTGCCTCCTTGACTATTAAATATTGGGATGCAAATACTAATCCTGCTGCATATGTTGCTGCTTTTTATGCCTTAATTGTTATTATTAATTTCTTTGGTGTTAGAGGATATGGTGAAGCCGAGTTTATCTTTTCCTTAGTCAAAGTTTTAGCTGTTTGTGGGTTTATCATCTTAGGTATTGTGCTTATCACTGGTGGTGGTCCACAAGGTGGTTACTTGGGTGGTAAATACTGGCACATTGAAGGTGCCCCATTCCCTAATGGTGCCAAAGGTGTTGTTACCGTTTTTGTTGGTGCAGCTTTTGCTTTCGCTGGTACTGAATTATGTGGTTTAGCTGCTGCCGAATCTGCCAATCCAAGAAAATCATTACCAAAGGCTTGTAAGCAAGTTTTCTGGAGAATTACTTTATTCTATGTTATTTGCTTAACTTTAATTGGTATGTTAGTTCCATACAACAGTAAGAGATTATTGGGTGCTTCTTCTGTTGATGCCACTGCTTCTCCATTCGTCATTGCTATTCAAAACGGTGGTATTAAAGGTTTACCTTCAGTTATGAATGTTGTTATCATGGTTGCTGTTTTATCTGTTGGTAATTCTTCTGTCTTTGCCTCATCTCGTACTTTGGCTGCTTTGGCTGCTTCCAATCAAGCTCCTAAGATCCTTGGTTACATTGACAAAAAGGGTAGACCATTGGTAGGAATCATTGTCCAATTAGTGGTTGGATTATTATGTTTCTTGGCCGCCTCTCCAAAAGAAGGTGAAGTCTTCAGTTGGTTGTTAGCCTTATCAGGGTTGTCCTCCCTTTTCACCTGGGCATCTATTAATATCTGTTTGATCCGTTTCAGATACGCCTTAAAGGTTAAGGGTCGTGATACTTCCGAATTAACTTTTACTTCGCAACCTGGTCTTATTGGTGCTTACTGGGGTCTTATCTTAAATGTTGTTATTATTGGTTTACAATTCTGGATTGCTATTTTCCCATTAGGTGCCAGCCCAAGTGTTGAAGTCTTTTTCAACACTATTCTTACTGTTCCTGTTATCGTTGTCTTTTATGTAGGACACAAGCTTTGGAGCCGTAACTGGAAATTATACATCAAGGCTGAAGATATCGATATTGATACTGGTAGAAGAGAATTAGACTTAGATTTGGTTAAACAAGAAGTTGCTGAAGAAAAAGAATACATTAGATCTTTACCTTTCTATAAGAGAGTCTACAACTTCTGGTGTTAAAAAGTACTTGATGGAGATTTATTTGTATATTATATAGTTCTTGCTTTTGTTTAGTTGATGGATTCGACTAATTATTTAATTTAATATTTGATTTTTGAAAATTATTTGAAATCAAGGTTAGTTTGTAAGAAGCGGTTAAACATGATAAAGTTGATTCTCTATTTTCTAACAAATCGCAGATGTTACCCTATAAAATATGCAAACCACCCCTCATGACAAGGTTTGAGGAGAGAACCTTTATACGACTTTAAACTGTTCAAAAAACCTTTGATTGCTTAATTGGCTATTAGACAGCCCCGTGTACGTATCTCTCCAATTGGAGTATACTGGTCAAAAAGCCAATTTTCCTCCTTGGCTTTCATTATATTGTTACCAATTCATTCTCTATTCGTTTCGTGTTGATTAGAGATGGATATTAAAAGACTGAAGACGGAAATTATGTGAGGGAAGCAACCGGGGTTGAAATTGGCTCAGTGACCTCGTCGTTCCATTCTCTATCTTTGTTCGAATTGCTTTATTTTGGTGTATCTGAGCCTGCGAACAAACGAGCTAGAATTGTTGTCCCTTTGTAGTTTCGTAAAATATAAAAGGTTTCTGGTACGTTAGAAAAAATTTAAACAATTTCAATTAATTAAGATTAAGATCAAGATCTTAATTGACTCTTGCATTTACTCGCTTATGCAAAACATAAATAAGAAGGGCAAACCGTATAATTATATATATTCGCCCTGGAACTATCATTAGACATTTAAGCTTGATGGGACTCTCACTCTTGATGGGTTAATTAAAAACGCTTGAGGAAATTCATAATGATTTCCAGCTAAAAAAATTACTAGTATAATAGGGATATTATCTATGTATTGATATTTACTTACGTTCAATGAAGATCTAGCAATATACTTCTAATTCTTGTTGCACAATGAGATATAACAAACAACACCTGCAGAAATTACTGTCTCTTTAGTGTGTTTATATCATTGACAAAGGATTTAAGCGGTGACTATATTAAAAAAACTGCAAATGTTAGCCACTTCCAGAAACTTTGAACCTTTCTAGAATTAATTGATGAAACTAGAAATGGGAAAACATGTAGCTTTGGTAACAAAGAAAAGAAACTCTGCGAGCGGATTTATACTCGGAAATTGCGCAACATCTCCGAATTAGATATCCGCAGGTGGGGAAACGGACACGAAAATAATTCTCCACCCAAGAATGAAAAAAATTGTGGTGAATCTCTTGCAACATTCGCAACGTTACAAAGACTTGAGTTCCACGACACGGGGACTAAACACCACGACTGGTGGTTCTTATTTGCAACCGTTTGAAAGTAGACCACGGCTGTACCGCTAATGGATATATCGATGGGATTCACTAGAACATTGTTAAACTACTTGCAAGGACCTAAACAAGCAACGAATAGTGCAAAAAATAAAGATATTAAAAGACTCTTACTAGGTAGTCGTAAAGAATACAGTATTTTCTCTGGATACTTTAAGAACCAACTGAAGTAACTTCTTCAAATAAACCTTGTGATTTTTCCTTGCATTATCTACCGGTGTCAAAAAAGTATCGGCTGTAAGTCGGCCCAACAAAAATTTTTCTGCCTTCAATTTCGACACCTGTTTCTAAGGAAAAAATATAGGATGCCCCCTCTGACCGAGATTCCCCTAATTGGGTATTTCGCTCGATAAACCCACAGGTGTAAATTCACACATTAGCGTCTGAGGTTTCCCTTGAGAATGTACATCATAAAAGGCGAGTAGATGTACTAATTGTGCAAGAAGTGCCAAGATCTGAAGTTTATGACAAGACCACTTATATATTCTTCTGCGAGATTGACAGCAGGCATGTACTCCTGTATGTAAAATGTTGGCATTGGAAATAAGAACTCGGTAATTGGTCCATGCACCTATGCATAACACGAAACATGTGTGGGATCAATCTCTTTGTGTATTTGAGGACACTCCTAGCTTACTCAAATATTGTACCCCGGAAGGAAGGTGACCCCTCCTCAAAAAATATCTCATTGGGACAATACATTTCCGTGGCTACAATACGATGAACCGTGTTTTGTGATTCTTGAATAATTACCAAAGCCTGGTTTTGTGGATTTTGACAGGAAATCTCCGAGTTCCGTTATAAATTTTTTTTTCACCTACGGATAAGCTATTTTGAGACGAAACGAGATGAGATGGCTAAGACTTTTCTGTCAATCAACGCGCAAGCCCTTTAAAGCTATCGATTAAGTTTTTGGCATGTGCTCCGATATGTAAGGAGCTATAGGATTCTTATTGGAGATCCCATGTTCATCTCTTGAGGTAATTTCAGAGAATCCCCCTTCAATACTTCCCCTGCGTGCAATTCTTAAAAGTCCGAATTTGGAATTTCCGCCGAGAGTGGGGCCTCGTAAGAAACAATTAATTGCTGCAAAAAAATATTGTTCATTAGTACTACTTGATAAGCCTTTATACGAATTTAACGGAAGTATATGGTTTTGTGTCCTATTAGGCCATTCAATAATCCGCAATTAGCAGTCTCATTATATAAATAGTTTCAACCCTTCCACATTTGTTTTCTGTTTTTTTAGACTTGATTGTACAGTATCAATAAAGATATTTCAAGTCAGGATCAAGTAAAATGGCTGACAATTCAGATATAGAATCTATTTCCTCATATGAAAAGATTAATCCAGTAGGAATTCTGTCCGAAGAGGTACTCCCATATAAGACATGTACAGTCACTGGTGACAATAATGAATATGTTATCATTGGGGATCAAAAGTATTTCAGACATGAATTAATGCAAGCCTTTGGTGGTACTTTCAACCCAGGTTTGACTCCTTATCCAAAGAGACAATTTGGTAATGCTGCGGCTCTTGGGTTAGTCGCTACTCATATGAATATCTTTGTTTTGGGTCTTTATTTTATTGGTGTTGGGGGAATAAAAGCACCTAATATGGCTGTTGGTTTATTTATCTTTATGGGAGGATTATGCCAATGGTTAGCCGGGATGATGTGTTTGATTGCTGGTAGTGACTTTGGTGCTCTTGCGTTCACCAGTTATGGTTCCTTCTGGTTAAGTTTTGGTGCTATTTTCATTCCAGCTTTTGGAATTCAAGCTGCATATGCTGATGATCCAGCACAATTGAACCATGGTATTGGTTTGATTTCTGTTGGGTGGGCAATTTTCACATTTGGAGTCTTGCTATGTGTCATTAAAGCTACATTAAGTTTTTTCTGGACTGTATTGACTTTAGAATTGACTATTATTTTATTAGCTGCTGCCTTCTTGACTGGTAATCCTCATATTATGAAGGCTGGAGGAGCTATGGGTATTATCAATGCTGCTGCTGGTTGGTTTGAGGCCTTCGCTGGTATTGCAAACGAACAAAATTCATACCTTGTGCCAAAGGAAATTCCACTTCAACCGATCTACGCTAAAATCGGATCTTTGTTTTCTAGAGGAAAGTAAGAAATTTAAAGTTAGAATACAGTTTACCTTTGAAGCTCTATACAAGTAATCGGGGGACTACTACTGGGGTTTCTTTGGGAGCTTATCCTAGTTGACGAGATCTTGATACTGTCGTTATTTCACTTCAAAATATCTGTTATTGAAGGAACCTTTTCTAGTTTAGGGGGTTGGGCTGGAACCAATCTGTTTATCTCTATTTTATATACCATTACTGCAAATTATTTAAGTTTATTAATACATAATTATTTATTAAAGATCAACGTTTTCGTTTCTTTGCTAAAGTTTTTAGTTCGCAAAAAAGACTATGGATATAAATTTCGGTTAAACGTTTTACAAATTTTTGCATTTAATTGTTGTCTTTGTTTATTACTGTTGTTTCTTTCTGATAGTTTGATAGTAACATCATGAAGCATTTCTACTGTAAATAAGCACGTCTAGGATCAATGCAAGCATCTCGATGCTATAATTGCCAGAAAAAAATTCAAGAAATCAGCCATTTATCTCTGTATATTTTTAATAAGACCAAATACATATCCAAAGAATGAAGATTTCGTAATATCCACGAAACTAACAATAATTGTCGTAAATTAACACAATATGGCACAAGGCTTGCGCTGCTACTCTAAACACTTACACCATTATGGTTTTTGGAGGCGCAGTTATAAATAGAAACTAGTCTAAAATACTTTCAAGGAATTATATGCAATACGTTTAAACTATATTTTAATGAATTTATTGTATGTTTGTTACAATTTCCAATGTTTAAGTATTTCGTTAATATAAGAGGGTTTGCGTTTCATTCTTTAGCCACAGGAGAAGAAATAAGAAATAAGGAAAAAAAATAAAAAATATTCATCGCAACAAGCCATTGTAGAATCCACCACAAGGTGAACGAAAGACAAAGATTACTATAATCATCTTTTCTATTATAAACTTTGAGAAAATATTATGACATTCGCAGTCAACAATAAGAGGATTGAATGAAGAAGTCATCTTAGTCTAATGCTTGTAAACACGAGAAGTAAATACTATAATTAGCAGTTAAATTTAAAAAACAATCGTGCCATGTGGTGGTCTCTATTGTAGATGTTTGGATGTTTATGAAATTTTCCAGATCTTGAACAACATGTGAAAAAAATATTTTACTTTAGTACATAAAAAATATTATTTTTTAGCGTATAAGAGAGAGATATTTTTCGTTGAGCGATTTTCGGTTTCTATTATGAGAGTCATAATCAGCTGTGCCACCCTTAACGACCGAAACTACAACAACAACAACAACCATAACCACAACAACCAAATGCTGTAAATTCCTCCCCAAAGAAAAGCTTCTTGCATATAAATACACATATTGGTCACACGATCTAATTGAACTTTCAACAAGCAAGCCTTTTTTTACGCTCTTACCCTCTCTAGCAATTGACAAGATCCTCACACAAGCATAATCATACATAATCAAGCCTTAAATGCTAAAGTCAATCCCTAAGAAACCTCGACTGTTACTTTTCAAGATACTTTGCTTGTCATTTATATTTGGACTGCTATATTGGTTTCATATAATCAATTTCGACTTTCTACTAATAGGAGATAGACTGCTCCCTAAAATCAACCATACACTATTCAATCGAATTGTGAATAAACACTACCCACAGTATTTTGACATTGATTCACAAGACCTTCACAGACAATTGCAGCCAATACACTCATTTGCTTATGATGGCCTATTACGGAATTCTAGTGATACCAGTCACTTTATTAATGGGAACTTGTTTTACATAATGAAGAATCTAGACTTCAGGCAAAGATGTCAATTATATTTTAATCAAAATCCAACTGTCAATCCAAATGATAATATCCGGTTTGATAGAATGGAATTACAAGATTGGGAAGATTACAAGAAAGAGGCCATTGCAAGATTGATTAAAAAGAAATTGCAAAACCTTTCAGAAGAACTTGGTGATGATGTGGATGCGGATCCTGAGGATGTGACAGTTACTAATGAGGATATAGACACTATTGCAGACCAATATAATAAAGCCCAATTACGAATCGAGAGTGACGAACAATTAATTCATGATTACTTGACACACGTGAAAATCTTTAACCAATGCTTCTTGAATCCAACTAATGATACATTCTTCAATCATCAAATGGGTCTACTTTCTGATATCTCATACGAAGCCAGAAGAACAAAACTGCTTCGCATTGGAACATCGAAATCATTGAGGAAGATTGAATCAAAAATATTTCCCTGGTTATCTCAAAAATCACCAGTTTTTGAACCTTTGGCAACAGGGGAAACTTATACATTATTCGATTCATGTTATAGTAAAGGTTTTTTTAGAACCTTTAGAGAGAAAGTTCAAGGGAAAGGGATAGTTTTAACTATTAATGACTCACATCGTAATGATGCAATCAGATTGATTCACGTGTTAAGATATTTGCGTAATGAGCTTCCTATTCAAATTATCTACCAGCAAGATTCTGTCTCGTTTGAGACCAAATATCAAATCAAACTAGCTAGTAATTCTCCATTTGGCAATTTACCTATTCAAAAAGTCACATTTGTTAATGTAACACCAGCCCTTCATCCTGAATATGCTCATAAATTCGAATCATACGGCAATAAAATCTTAGCATTGCTATTCAACACTTTTCAAGAAATAATTTTGGTTGATGCAGATACCGTGATAACCCAACTTCCTGAATCATTTTTCAAAATATCAAAATATCAAACATTTGGAACCTTATTCTTTAGGGATCGTTCAACTGCCGAATATAGACCGCAAGACGATCTCGATTTCTTCAAGAAAATGATGAATAATCAGATGGACCACATCTTGTTCAACTTACCCCAGAATACCGACTTTACCTTTTCAAATCCATTTTTTAAGAAAAATCTAAGTCATATTATGGAATCAGGATTAGTTTTAATTAATCGAGCAACTCATTTTGATCAAGCATTAATCATGGCTACCATGAATTTCTTTGCTCCTGTTCAATATAGAATGTACGGTGATAAGGAATTATTTTGGTTGTCTTTGGCCATAACTGGAAATGAGAACTACCAATTCAATGAGCATCCGGCAGCTGCTATTGGGGATTTCACACCTGATTGGGTACGGGCCAACGATAATGGCAAGGATAGCTTCATCTCGAAGGAAATCTGTGCTAATCATCCGGCACATATTTCTGATGAAGATGACCATAGCTTATTGTGGTTTAATTCTGGATTCAAGTTCTGTAATAAAGACAAAGCAAACCTTGATGAAGAATTCAATCGAAAGGAGAGATATACCAATATAAAGACCCTAGATGAATTCAAGGTTTTCAATAACAATAAACTACAAATCAGACATGCAATTGTTCCTCCTGCTGAAATAGTCGAGATTAAGGGGAGTTTCGAAGGAGAGCCAGATCGAGCATGGAGACATTTCGGTCAATATTGTGGTGGATATACGTGGTGTGGATATTCATCGATTGGGTTTGCAGAGTCTGACGAAGAGCAGGGGTTAGTTATAGATTTCACTCCTGCTGAGATTAGACAATTTGATAAGCTTGGTGATGTATGGATGGCAGAATTTGATTATAGAACTTTTGACCAGATGGATTTTGATGCCAGAGCAGAGGTGGACAGAGAAAAGGGTGATAACGAATTAAGCCATGATGAGTATAACAGACGTGTGGAAGATGTGAGAACATTCATGATTAATCATCAATGGGAAATAGACCAGAGAAGGAAGGATGGTCCGTAGTGGTAACTAGCATTTTGTATTATAGAATACTTTAGTTTATTATATGGATATTAACGGACTTCAAACAACGAAGAATGTAGTGATTTGTTAATAATTCTTTTGCTTCTATATCAAGTCAACAGAGTTCAGAATCTACAATTAAAGCGCGTCTTTAATTTTATTCTGATTGTGCTGGGATCTTGGCAGTAGGCAAACTTACAATAATTAACAACCATTTCAATACACTGTTGACTATTTGAATTGTCCTGCTTTCTCTTCTCTTCATGACTTTACTTCTATGTTTGCTGGAACAGGTCGTGCCAGTTTGGATAGCAATCCAATATTTCCAATTTAATTAATCGAAGTTGCAAAACTTCAAAGTAGAAGACATCGGAAATAATTTCCTAATCAGGAAAACCTATGCGCATTTGTTGAAATAGTTCCACGGTCACGATATCTTACCACCATACAGAATCTTTCCCTGTACTCCTTCTAAACCCAATTTTAAATATTGATAAGTCTTATGAAACTAGATATGAATTTAGAGGCTTATTGAAGTCTTAATACCTTTAAGGGATCCCCCCTCCTCAGTCTGGGATTACCCGCATCTCTAGTCGGTTCTATATCCCGCGCGCGTCTCGGTTGAAAAATGTGGAAAAAATGTTCGAAGCGGGGCCAATTCGGTTAACCTTAGATCAAATTGACAAGATTTCTCCACTTTGTTTCAAACCGTGGGAAACACCAATTAATAGAGTACGAATAAGAAGATGTTGGTTCATAGATATTAGATGTCCTCTGTGCGTTTATTGTACTATGCTTGGTTGACATTTTATTTTTGTTCACCCTACGTATATTCAATGGATAGTGTGGTTTGTAGATTTCTGACTGTGGAATTAAGCGTTGTTGAGCAAGTGTATTCGGAATAATACCTACCAATTCGGAAATAGTTTAATAATCCGCTGTAATGTCAATTATATAAAAAGTCCTCACTTTCTTGAAAAATTTCTTGGGGTTCTCCATTGTTTACTTCTGTCTCAGATCTGTGGAGTAATCAGATAATAGAATTCTATCCAGATAATTATAAAAGTATTCCCACATCTTGTATTTTTAGATTAGATTGACAAAGTCGAAATTTAGTAAACATATACCATTTATTAGAAGAGAAGATATATAAATCCCATGACCAATCTTAAACAATTGAATGCCCAGTATTTGGGTTACCTTGTCAAATACCCACTCTTAACCAAGGCAATTACTGCTGGGTGTCTCGCCGGATTAAATGAAACCATTGCATCAATTGTCACTTCTGAGTTTCATCAAACAAAGATCTGTGGGGTTAAAGTTAATCATGTGTTGAGTCAAAAGTTATTAAAGATGATGTTTTATGGTGCTTGTATTTCAACTCCAATATCTCATTATATGTATCATATAATAAATAATAAGATATTTAAAGGAAAATTAACTAGCGTAGGCAAGATCTTACAATTATTGACTTCCTTATTTACTGTCACTCCAACTGTTTGTTTAGCTTTTGTTAGTTGGATTTCAATTATTAATAGTTATAAAGCATCGGTTGGATCATTTGATTTAGGTAAAGAAATCAAAAAGATTATTTCTGTTGTTAAGAATGGTGTTAAAGCTGGATATAAACCAATGTTGAAGACTTCATTGGTTACTTCATTCTGTTCCTTGGTTATTGCTCAAAACTTCATAGCACCTGAATTATGGGTTGTTTTCTTTAATGTGGTGTATTTCTTCATGGGTACTTATCAAAATACAAAGTTAAAGACCATTCAAAAGAAGGCAAGATTACAAAAGTTAAAAGATGAAGCCAAGGACGCAGAAAGCAAGGAACAATAAATTTAGATAGATAGCTACGTTTTATTACTATCAATATAAAGAGAAAATCCATTGCTCAATTGGTAACGAATAATTCTCCATTCCTATTTATATTCATTGCTCTATAACTCTATGGCCCTGTTTTCCACCATATAATTATAAGATGTGGTGAAGCCATCAAATGAAATCAAATTGCCGGGGATATTCCAGTCCAATTAATAATCAATCAATTAATCAATTTAATTGAAAAATGGGGGAGAAAAAATACGTGCTGATTATGCGCCCTTATATAATAGCATGCAATAAAGTTTTTCCATTTGTTCATTTATATTTATTCACCCCACCAACCCACTTTTTCTTTGGTCTTTGTATATAAACAATAAGCTTTCTCTTGGGAGTAAATAAATCAAAACATGTATCGTTCATTGCTCAAAACTACAATTCAAAAACCTCAATTATTAACTCAATTCAAAAGAACAATGATCACTGCCCAAGCTGTTTTATACACCCAACATGGTGAACCAAAGGATGTTTTATTCACTCATGAATTTCAAATTGACGACAAAAACTTATCTTCCAACCAAGTCTTGGTCAAGACATTAGCCTCTCCTGTCAATCCATCTGATATTAATCAAATTCAAGGAGTATACCCTTCTAAACCCGAAAAATCAACTGTTTGGTGTACAGAACACCCAGCTGCACCATGCGGTAACGAAGGGTTATTTGAGGTTGTTAAAGTTGGTAATGAGGTTTCTGGTCTTACTGAAGGTGACTGGGTAATTCCTTCTCATGTTAATTTTGGTACTTGGAGAACTCATGCTTTGGCAAATGAAGCTGATTTTGTCAAGATTCCAAATCCAAAACAAGCCATTGAAGCAGGAAAAAAGCAAGGATTGAGTGTGAATCAAGCTGCTACAATTAGCGTGAATCCTATGACTGCATATCTTATGTTAACCCATTATGTCAAATTAAATGCTGAAAAGGATTGGTTTATTCAAAACGGTGGTACTTCTGCTGTTGGTCAATATGCTTCTCAAATCGGGAAATTATTAGGTGTTAATTCAATTTCTGTTATCAGAGATAGACCAAATATCGAAGAAACTATTTCTGATTTAAAATCCAAAGGTGCTACTGAAGTCATCACTGAAGAACAAAATAACTCAAGAGATTTTGGTCCAACTATTAAAGGTTGGGTGAAGAATACTGGAGGACAACTTAAATTGGCATTGAATTGTGTTGGAGGGAAGAGTTCTACTGGTATTGCTAGAAAATTGAATAACAATGGATTAATGTTGACTTATGGTGGTATGTCTATGCAACCAGTTATGATTCCAACATCATTACATATTTTTAAGAATTTCACTAGTACTGGATTTTGGGTTACTGAATTATTGAAGAATAATCGTGAATTGAAATTAAAGACTTTGAATCAAATTATTGAATGGTATCAAAATGGTGATTTGGTCGATGCTCCTTCTATCATGACCCATTTTGATGGTTCTAAATCTTTGCATGAATTATATCAAGATGGAGTTGCTAATTCCAAGCAAGGAAAGCAATTAATTACTTATGAAGAACCATGAGAGTGGTGCTTGGAACTGTGATTGGATGATTTTTGAAGTGTTTATGTTGTAGATAGTTAGCAATAGTGATGATATAGAAGTATGCGAGTTCTATTGATCCTTTTGATGTGATTTCTATTTATCTTGTTTGAATAGTCCCTGCAGAAGTATAATAACATTGATATTTGCAAGGTAATGGACCAATTGCAACTCAATATAGCTATAACATTCTGCATAATTTGTGGTTATATTTATAGCAGTAATAACTCAAATAAATTTCTTGCTATTAATACTTGAAGAAAGTTGCTTGCAACCATCTTTTATTAGCAAATAAATCAAATAAAATCATAATGGAATCAAGAATTCTAATTCGTAGAGCGAATAGAACATTCTTTTCAAATCCCAGTTTATTTTGTCAAATTGTAAAGTCATTACCATCACTAAGTTTAAGAAAAACCTACGCAATGTCACTTCCTCAATACCTCGGTTTATTTGTGATTGTTCGCTGCGCGAATGAACTATTGACACGAACTTCAATCACTGCCAAACGTATCTTTAAAAGCAAGCATACTACAGATATTTTTTCGGCTTTTATATAGATGATGAAAACATCCCAGATGGTTAAGCTAGGTAAAAACCTTGGCTGCAAGCGTTCAAGGGGTGTAGGTAAAGCATTTGTGCACTGTTTTCAGGACAATCAGGGTCCGATGAATTTCCAATATGCCAATAACCAATTTTAGATGCAGCTACGATATGCAGCGTCTATTATTTTACATATCTCATGTTAATCCAGTATGTCAAAAACTTGGAATGAGGAGGCTGGTTATTCTTTTGAAACTGGAAAATCGAGAGTTCTAGGAAGCCTTGTCTTCAAATTAAGCAACTATTATGCAATTAGTGTGGCTCAAATTAGGTGAAGGGCAAACGAAAGACTATTTCGAATTGATGGAAAATTAATTTGGCGTTAAGATTGCATTCTCTGAGGAGACCAGTATGACCAAATCCTAGCATGGATAGAGGCATAGAGGCCCTTGCGAAAGAAGATTCAAAGTGAGGCTAACAATAAATTTTGGGGTCAGGAAAAAATTGCGAAATTTGCTGCATTATCCTCTATTACGCTGCTATGTCATATGTTTTGGAGTGAATCGATAATATACTGTATGATTCAAACTAGGATCCAAAACAATGTTTTAGTGGATATTTTTTATGAGAAGTGTAGTAGTTTCTAGAGATAAAATGCATGGAATTATATTGTTGTTTGCTTTAGACATTTTCGGAGTATCTCTTCAACGATCGTTATCACGAAACAATGTCTTTTGGTGCTATCCCTAGTAAGCCAAGGACTTACTACAAATCAACGCTTGATGGATCAATTTTTACGTCATATTCTAATCATACTTTTATCATACAATGTATTTCCGGTTTCCTGATATCGGCTTGAAATACCAATTTTGCTGGACCAAGAGACAAAAATTTGAAATGTTCAACTAACAAGAAAGCGAGGAAGGAGCATATTCCAAGGGTATTGGTACACATTCACCGTCTGTCGATTATAAAGAGAAGGACAAATCTTGGATTTAAAAAAGTAAAAGATGAACCGTGTAACAGGAGATTTAATTTCAATGAGAAGTTACCAATTGAAGAAAAAGAGTAGAGAACTGCTTTTGAATTTGTCAAGGAGAGTATGAATGATTGATCAACGAAATCTAAGAGAATAGAGAGAGTAATTGCGCCCCAATTTACAAAAAGATCTATAATTAATATAATACGACTAGGTGAATTTTCCAGAGACGATCCGAATACTTCTAATTTCATATAGTTATACCTGAAAGGGTTATAGAATAGTTGTGAAGTATTTTTAATCGAGAAATTTCACAGAGCCTTACTGGTACATCTCTTCTCTTAAAGTACAAAATTCTGAGGTAAAAAATTACCGGATTAGGAAAAACTACATTTGCTTCAGAAAAATCACTTCAGAGGTTCTTCCGCCTTACGCACAGCCTTCCCTTATACTTTTTTGATCTCACGTTTGTATGTGTTCTTCATGTCTTCCTTACTCTACTACTGCTTATTGCATATTCAAGATTCCCCTTCCTAATGATGATAGCAGGGCACAATTCCCCGTCCGACAACTTGGGGGTAATTGGTTGCTGCTACAAAGTTGATCATTTGGGATGAGGTTCCAAGAATGGGAGGCTGTCCACCGTTTATGACATCAAGAAAATTTATCCTCCCACTGGGATCCCATTTGGTTGTGTTCATGTTGTTATGGGTGGGAATAGGGCACAAACAAACGCTTCCAGTTGCTCCAGTGAGTGCAGAGCCGCTACTGTTGAGAATTCTCTTCAGCTGTTTTCCTTAATGGTATGGTGCTGAGAATGCATTATTACAGTAACATGTGGCCTTCATTGCAGATTTAATAGAAGCCCTTTCCGATACTTTATTGATCAGGTGGCTCAAAAGATATGATTTACCTCTTGATATTCATGATGCAAGAAGCAGAGTTGATGACGGAATTTATATAACTTTAAGAAACTTCCCCCCAGAGTATCTACAATAATTGAATCACTCATATATTCCAGTTGCAATTTTGAACTTAAAAGTGTTTACTCCAGTTACGGTGGTAAGAAATTTCTTTCCTTCTACCTTCTTTTGTACAATGGCTGTTTTGGAATTAGGGCAACGCATTATTACAGGTCAGATTATAGCAGGTGATTTTAAAGATATGCTTCATATCATCCGGCGAATCAAGTTCACAACTAATCATTTTGGTTTGGATCTTCGTGAGCAGCTTCCGTTTAGATTGGAATTCAGTTGTACGATTAACAAATCACAAGATCATCTCGCTTAATGTTGGTCTTGATTTACGCCTTTATGCATTCTCCCATGCTTACTTATTCCAGCCTTTCAAGACTTACCAAAGCCTCCAATTTACATGTGTATCTTGGAGAAGATGACCCCCGGGTTAAAATCGTTTGTCCGGAGGTTCTTAATTTTTCGACTTAGCTTCCTTTGTTTCAATGTGTATCTATTCCTATCTACATTTCACTTTTAGATATAAATTACATGTTTAATATAAAATTAACTTTCCCATTTAGTAGACATTCTCAACAGTGAGTGTGGATGCCGCCGAAGGCGGCCCCTATAACTTGTCATGTACATATAAGAGCAAGTTAACACCTCCACTTCTTAGAGTGTTATTGAAGAAAAAAAAAAGGTCAAAAAATCACTTCATCGTGATCCAGGAATTGAACACTACCATAATTAATTATTAATCTTTTCATTATTGCACCCAATAAATCAAATGTTCACAAACACAAAACAAAATTTCGGGATCATAAATTGCAAATATTTGTGATATCAAATATTATCTTTTAAGTTTACTTCCTCTTTACTTTCAAAGTATTCTAATCGTCACATACAATTATGGTATTTCAATTTAAGGAAATCTTTGAAAATAAATCTAACAATATTAGTCAATTCACGAGAAAAACCGCAATGGAGTGGTACGAACGTGCTTTGAGGAAGAGGGTCACCAAAACCGGCAACATCACCGAAACCGGCAACATCACCAAAACCACACCCAAGTTTGACTATCTTGAAGTCAGTAGAAAAACTGCATTGCTCAAAGCACGTCCGTACTGCTCCAATGCATCGTTTCTCATTTGGTTAACGATGAGGGGGGTTGGTTGGGTATTAAATAAATGGAAAGTTACCTAAAATCGTTGAGGAACAATAGAAATTAGGAACGGCTGCAAAATCAAAACATAAGGGAACAAAATAATAATTACATTCTACGTAATTAAATTATTTTTTATTTATTTTCTGAACCTAAAATGGAAAAAAAATAATTTTATTCATTTAATGAAATTTTCAAAAATGCCCAGACAATTTTCTGTTTTATTTTTATTTTAAATGATAGAAGTTTAAAACTCGGCTTCTTTCAAACCTTGGCATTTAGTACCTTGTACTATCTTTTATCTTTTAAGTTCTTGCGATATAAGTTGATTCACACTCAGATATAGAGAACATTCAAGCCACTCTCCCAAAGTATACAGATGACAAACAATAAGCAATTGTAGTACAAAACATACTTGCAATTCCCAATTCAGTATCTCCCCACGTGCGAATTAATTTATCATAAACATAATACAGTATGGGTTAATTTTTGAGTAATAGTACACTACCTATGTATCTTTATTGTAATTTTAATTTATTTAAATAACTCCCTTAATCTTCCATCAATTGAATCTCTTCATCATCAATTTGATTAATCTTCTTTTTTCTATCTTACTACTATAAGGTACATACATATACTAATCAATCATGTCATCCACAAACAAGAGAATTGCATTACCAGCCAGAGTTGAACCAAAAGTTTTCTTCGCAAATGAAAGAACATTCCTTTCTTGGTTAAATTTCACCGTTATTTTAGGTTCATTAGGTGTTGGTTTATTAAATTTTGGTGATTATGTTGGTAGAATAAGTGCTGGTTTATTCACATTCATTGCTATGATGACTATGATATATGCATTAGTCACTTATCATTGGAGAGCTAAGGCTATTAGATTGAGAGGTAGTGGTCCTTATGATGATAGATTTGGTCCTACCATGTTATGTCTCTTTTTGTTGGTTGCTGTTGTTATTAACTTTATCTTAAGAATAAGGGCTTAAATGGGATATATAGGGATAGATGTATGAAACACGCAGACACATGCACACATGTTAATGATGAACAATTGGCATTTTCATTAAAATTTAGAGTATGTTTATTTATTCTAATTTTGTTTTAGTACGATTGAAATATTTACTAGCTATTTAATGTATTGATTGATTGATTTTTTTAAATCTATTTGAATTGTAGAGTATACTACTATCACTCGACTAAGGTATGGTTTGTGTTTGATAATTCTTCAGATGAGATTAATTATGATAGTAGCTATTAATAGAATATCAATCTCTCACTCATCCATGTGTTTTTCATAATTTATGTTTATTGATAGTGCTAATTAATTACTCTCACTAATTAAGAGCACGTTTCAATTCAATTCATTTTCACAACTCACCAGAAAAACAAAATTAACAAAATTACTAAATTTAATTATTATACGGTGAGGTAAGGAAGAGAGGAATTAATTTATACGCTAAAACAACCCATCATTTTCTGTAAATATAAAACGACACCCAAAACCTCATTTTTAATATATAAATGTCTTATACACCATCAAATGTCATCGCATTATTCTTAACAGAATTCAATATTAAATCAGGTTATACTCTAGCATGGTCAAAATCTACAATATCAAATCTATCATTATCGGGATTAGATTATAAAGTACTTCCATCAGGTATTCATGAATATAATCAAGCAACTGTTTTAATTAGTCATAATCCTCAAGAAAAAATATATTATGGTTTAAGTAGATTTCGTCAGTTTATTATTGGTGATGATTCTGGAGATCGGGAGAATGTAAAAATGTATGCTTTGGGAGTGTTGTGCGACCCATCAGAGGTAAGTGGTGGTGGCGATAGATGGAAACCCAATGAATTTATTAATAATGGGTGGGAATTTGTTGATGTTTTGGATAGGTCATTGTTGAAGTATTTACAGGGAATGGAATATGATCAATTTGAGATTTTTGAAGAATTATTTCTTGAGTTAACGAAAGGTGCCACCAGGCTAGAGAATAATAATTTGTTAAGCGTCGAGGATACTAATAGAAATGTAATTCCCAATGTTAATAATCATTTATTAACCAAATTACCTCAATTATTCAAAACATTAGGTCCCTTGGTGTTTGTTTTATATAAACAAAGTTTATTAAGAAGAAAAATCCTATTTTTTAATCAGCATCATATCCTAAAAGATAACCAAGATATTTTACCTAATGATGAATATGATTCTTTATTTAATGTGTCTGCATTTTGTTATTTAATTTCATTATTGTCCATCATACCTAAAGATTTGGAAACAATTTCTAAATCCGATATACCTACCTTTTCTCAACCAATTTACAATATTGGTTTGCATGACTTATCTCAAGATCAACTTCTTCAAATGCACGGAACAATAGCAACCACTAATGACGATATACTAAAAGAGCACAATATCTATGACATTGGAGTCATGATTGATGATAAAGTAACTATATTCCCACAAGAGCACCGTCAAGACTTTAATAATCATAATATTCGAGCAACAGTAAGAGATTATGATAAATTCAGACTTATATATCAAGATCTCCCCATCTTGACAAATCAAAAGTTTAAATTCACCAATCATCAAAATATATCAACTGAAGATTTAAATTCAATCACAACCATATCATCATCTACTGGTATTCAAGATTTTGGTGATTCATTATTACCCAAATCATCCGAATATAATACTAGTATGGAACCAAATTGGTGGAAGGAAGATGCAGTTGAACCCACATCTTGGCGAGAATCGATTTGGTCGGCATTTTCATGGTTTGCTACGGCCGGTCAACAATTGGATAATGAAGATAGTCAAGTTGATCTTAGACATGTTACAAGTTTAGATAAAGTAGATTTACTTGATTTGATCAATGTTGTGGGATATTTTCATAAATTGACCAAAAAGTGGTTTTACTTAATTAATTCAATTGTTATGGAAGTATTAGAAGATCAAAATCCTCAAAATGAGGTAGTGAATGATGAAGAAGAAGTACTTTTGAGAAGTGTTACTATTGAATTGACGTATCAGGATATTGTCGATATGGAATTGGATCCATATAGTCAACAAGATTTGGAATTTGTTAAGGAGTTTGTATTGATTTATTGGGGTGCTGTTGTTGATGAAGTGGAGATTGGGATCGGATTTAATAGTATTTGTTGTTAGATATATAATAAAGACAATGTAATTTATACGATATTATTACAAAGTATCTTTCAACTACCTGTAGACGTTGTGTCAAATTGAAAGAAGTAGAAACACAAATTTTGACAGATAAGAAAGATAATCAAAGAGATGCCAGGATTATTGTAATTCGAGTTCTAAACTTCCTATCGAAGAACACTAGCATTTCCATCGGGTGAACCAAAAACATAAACATAAACAAAAAAATGTGAATGAGTGATCAATTTGTACAAGTCAATTTGGAGTAGGTGTCATTTTCGTCACTATGTCAAGAGAATGCTTATGGCATTAGAGGCGTGAAGATTGGGGGAATATGTTTATTTATTTAATTGCTTACACTTTTATATCTAACTCTCGGTAGCTTTCTTAACATTCTTGATTGATAGTAGTACTTATATATAATTAGTAGTAGGAGTTCAGAGTTTAAGACCAAGTACGTAAGCGGTGACTTCAAGAGTAAAATTGAAGAAGGGGAAAAATAAAAACACCCAAAAAAAAAAAAATTGTTAATGAAAATTGAGTGAGGAATAACAATTTGCGTTGATTGTTGCCCTTATTGTTACTTAAACAAATCAGTTGGTTATATATACGCTATATCCATCCACATATAATATATATATGTTCATTAAACAGATACATAGACACAGGAATTATAACTGATTGTATCTAATTTAATTGCTTGTCTGAGATTATGAAAGGACAAATCAATCGTACCAACAACAACAACAATAACACAACCACCACCACCACAACCACCTCGAAGAATGGTGGTGGTGGTTCTGCTTCCCCGACTAATGGTACAGGAAGTGCACATCGTCGTACAAACTCACGCTATAATGGAAGCAGCACTAATGATGACTCTTCTCCAGTTGCCACTACTACAGCTTCATCAACTACATCTACAAACTTAGGAACTAACAGATTGGTACATTTGTTATCAAAATCAATTGGTAGAAGTTGTATTGCCACTATCACTGATGGTTCTCGTTATCAAGGTTTATTAGCTGCTACTGATTTATCTCCTAATGGATCAGCCCCTTTATCTATTGTATTATATAAACCTCAATTGATTAGCAAGAGATTAATCAATGAAAATAATAATCTTGATGATGGTGAATTACCTGAAAATTTGGTGATTGATTCCAAAAATTTAATTGATTTTGAAGTTCATGACATTAATTTAAATGAAGTTCCAGTTGTTAAGGAAGCAAATATTAGAGAATCAATTGAAGAAACCTTAAAAGAAGATGTTGTCGTTGCCACCCCTGCTACTTCTACTGCAGCCACAACTACCACAGCCACACCAACAAAGGCAACATCACCTATTGTCAAAGAGCAACAACAGCAGCACCAGCAAGCAGCACCAGAACCAAAACAAGTTACCTTGAAACAAGAATCAAAATTCAAAACCGATGCTGATATCTCTGGAAGATTTGCCATCAAAGAACGTGAATTACAAAGATGGGTTCCTGACGATGATATTGTACATCATCCAAGTTTAATTTTAGAAGGTGATACTGGTGGAGCATGGGATCAATTCAAAGTCAATGAAGAAAGATTTGGTGTCGAATCAACCTATGATGAACATTTATACACTACTAGAATTGATACCTCTGCCCCAGATTATCATCAAAGAGTAGCCAGAGCTGACAAAATTGCTCGTGAAATTGAAAATCAAGCAACTGCAGATCGTCACATCTTGGAAGAAAGAGGTATAGTCGTCGACGATAGTGGTATGGACGAAGAAGATAAGTATTCAGGAGTTGATAGAAGAGGGGATGAATTAATGGCAGCTTTGAGAAATGCCACTCTTTCACAAGAATCTTTGTCGGGCGCAAATTCTACAACTACAAGTAAACCATCTCCTGGGAGATATGCTACTCCTAGACAAAGAGCTGCTCAATACCACAATGATCCGGCCATTGTTTCAAGTTCCGTTATTAAGGCGGTCGCTTCTACTCCTCCGGCAGTTTCAAGCCATCCAAAGAAAGTACCTGTTCCTACTGTAGCATCACCTACAGTTCCCACTCCTGCTGCTCCAGCAGCTGCCACGCCAAAGGAGAATGTTTCTGCGCCAGTTTCAATCCCAACGCCACCCGAGCCTCAAGTTAGTCAAGCTGTTCAATTTTCAACTAGCCTTAAGTCACCAAAGTCTGATATTAAACCTACAATTCCATTGAAGAAGCCAGATTCAATTCCTCCAAAGCCACAAATCCCAGCTGTTCAGCATAATGAATCATTCAGATTAAATGCTCAAAGTGAAATCAATTCGTTACGTGAATTCAGTGCCAATTTTAAGATACCTCATAAGATGCCTCAAGATTTATTGCCAATTTTGGCCAAGGATAAATTGAAACAAGATGAGATTTTGAAGAAGCAAAGGGAACAACAAAAGGCAAAGAGGGATGCTGAAATTGCTGCTGATCAAAAGAAAAAAGAAGCAACCGCGGCAAGTACCGTTTCCGCTACTTCCACACCACATGTTGCTGCTGCTACTACTCCTACATCTGGAACTTCTAAGACTTACAAGTTGAATCCAAAAGCTGCCGCATTTACGCCATCCACCAAACATGCTCAAATGGCCTCACCAAAAGTACCAAAGGCGAACTATCATAGATCTCCAAGCAATGTGTCTCCAAGAATGTCCCATTCAAGACCATATTCATCTAATGGATCAATCAGCTCTCAGGGGTCTTCAAAAAGGCACCATCAAATCTCAACTGCCGATTTCTTTGGAGGTATTGATAGAGTACCCACCAAGGAATCTCAAGAAAAGAAATCTCAAGCCTTTAAATTTGGTTTTAGTTTGTTCGTAACCACAAGAAATAAGCATGATTCTGAAAAAGATGGATCTGTTGTGGTATATGAACGTACATTCCAAACACCTCCTACTTGGGATTCCACAATTGATGAACCACATGATAAATTATTCCCACAAGTCACACCCCTTCCAGCATCCCCCATCAAACCAATACCCGGCATGATAATCCCTGGAGTTGCTTCACCATTCATGCCAAACCCAATGATAGCGGCAGGAGCACCATTAGCTACAGCATACCCTCATCATCATCAGCAACCTCAACCTTCAGGTGCAGGGCAAAGTAATCCAAAATTCCCAATGTCTCCACAACAGCAACAAGCTGCAGCGGCAGCTGCTGCTGCCATGGCCATGCAATTCCAACAACAACAACAACAATTCCATGCGGCTATGTTCCAATATCAACAACAACAGCAACATCAAGCATTCCCACCTGCGCCAGGAATGGGGATGTATCCCGGTGCCATGGATCCAACTGGAGGAGCTGGTGCGTTTTTGCCACCTGGTGCTGCTGGTGGGTTCATACCTGGTGTGCCTGTGCCGTTTGGGTCTGGAGTTAATTCTCCTGTGAATGGGACTATGATGGGTACTCCTCCGTATTCTACTGGGCAGGGCAGCGGTGGGAGTTATGGTAGTGGTGGAGGACAACATCATGGAGGTGGTGGAAGAAGGTATGGAAGTCATTCGAAGAGGGGGAGTGGTGGTGGACATAACTAAGTGAAATAAGAAGAAGGATGAGTTAGAAGACTGGGAATTGGAAAGGATGAGTGAGTGGAACAGAGAGAACGAAGGAGGGGGAGGGTGTAGAGTTTGAAGTTAATTAGTTAATAAGTAGTGAAATTATAAGTGAAGTTATTTTGTGTAGTTTGAATGTAGTGTGGACGTAGTTCTTAGCTGTGCGAACGTACATGTATAAATGGTACAGTGTTGTTACATAAAATAGTCAATTGAGATAGATCATAATTATTGGCGATTGGTAGCGATTTAATATTTTCCTTAAACATGATTTCGCGTTCAAAATCATACTCAAAATAACGACGTGTTAAACTAAATTAGGCCACACTCCTCAAACCCCAATTTTCCTAACACCTTCACTAACTATGGGAGATGCTGCCACTCTCGCCAAAATTGGTGAG
Source organism: Hemisphaericaspora xylofermentans (assembly GCA_002105455.1). Classification (NCBI taxonomy): domain Eukaryota; kingdom Fungi; phylum Ascomycota; class Pichiomycetes; order Serinales; family Debaryomycetaceae; genus Hemisphaericaspora; species Hemisphaericaspora xylofermentans. The sequence continues at coordinate 30,355 of NDXA01000054.1, read as the reverse complement.
CTTATCAAGAATGAAGAAGACTTGGCCAAAATAAGCTCATTGCGACAACAATTCATGAAAGAAAAAGCATCAGTCGACATAAAATTATCCACATCCACTCAACGACAAATCGAATCTATTATGGATAATTTAAAACAATTGAATAATACTGCAAAGAGACTTGGGTCGATTAAATCAAATATAAACAAGGTGAACGATTTGTATGAAGATTCCATTGTTTCTGTAGAGCATTATGAGTTGATTCGTAAGATGACTGGCGTCAATCAATTTTTGAGTCAGGTTTCAAATTTATATCTGGATATCTCGGGATATAAAGATTATCTCGGGATTTTGGAAAAGCAAATTACATTCGAGCTTACTAAATTGCAGCACGATTTGAAGTATACTTTACCTCATTTATTTGAGATTCATTATGAGTTTAATCAAGCTAGAAATTTCCAGGATTATTTGGAAGAATATTCGCAGGGGTTATCTGACGATTTACAATCTATTATCTTTAAAATTGTGGAACCAATGAAGAATACTACTAAAATGTTTGAAGAATTATTGAATGAGGCGATCATTGGTATGACTGAAGCCGCAAAGGAACAGACTTATGAATGCATCTATAGGTTGATCACAGTTATCGAATATGAAGATAATGAAGATATGAAGTTTTCTCTTATGGAAAACCTAAAGTTGAATACAGCTCGTGAAGGCAGAAAAGTAAATTATTCCAAGTTTAGACGATCAAGACGAAACTACAAGAAATTTTTTTATCAAAAGCTCGAGGCAAGTCTTAAGGAAAGTTTCCAAAATTGTGTTGAGCACTTTGGTGAAGATAAGATGATGGTTTTCGAGAATTTGGGATGGTTGGAAGATGAATTATTTTTTGTGTATAATACATTGGAAGAACATTTCCCGTCAAGTTGGAAGATTAGTTCGTTTGTTCTGAACGTTTATCACAATCAACTACATAAATTCACTATCGAAATAATTAATTCCGAACCAACTGCGGAAACTTTATTGAAGATCTTATCCTACGATTTGCATTATTCGAAATTCTTAGCCTCCTTGCCTGAGCCCCCACAATCTTTACCTAGGAGTGCCTCATCCGCCGCAATGGCCAAAGCTGAAAAATCAATAATTGGAGAAGAAAGAAAGAACGGGGTATTGGAAGATTATATGAAGATGATCATCGCCAAGATGAATGAATGGAACGAAAATTTGATGAAACAGGAAACTACCTCTTTCAAACTCAGAACGACTTCTCCCGATATCTACACATATCGTCAAATTATTGAAGATGAAGATATCAATGATCAGCTAATCACTTATTCGATTGATTCTGATGTTTATGTCTTGCCTGATTTTAAGACTCCATTGACGTTGCTTAAGGAGCAAGCTGATGTTGCTGGTGGGTCAGGCTATTCCAAGATATTGGTTGGGGTGATTGAAAATTGGGCGCAATGTTATATCAAGAGAACAAATAACTTTAATACATTGGTATCTGATGAATTTGATAGATATATGTCTATCAACAATAATGAAAAATTCTTAATTAAAGCAAGCATTAGTTCGAGATTTTTCAAGGGGAAAAATGCAGAGGTTGAAACTATGACTCCTGCAGAACTAGACGAAATTTCAAGGCCTGGTTTGATTGAATATTTGACTGCGTTGGGTAATACATATGAAGTTAACAGTGCTCGACTTCAAGAGAAATTTCTACCTAAATATAAAGAACTCGTCCATACTACTTTTCATGTCCGCCTTGCTATAGCTTTTGAAGATATAATGGGCCCAACCACCGAGTTAAATGCAAGAATTATCGCAAATATCGTTGATATTATTGTTAATGATTTATATCCTGCGTTGTCTATCATCTTTAGCAAGAAATGGTATGAAGGAACTGATCAAACGTCTGATGAACCACAAATGGCCAACATTATTGTCCAAACTATTGCGGAATATATGGAAGAATTTAGAGGATATTCTACTTATGACATTTATCTGATCACATTTAATGTGTTATTAGATAGTTTCATTTCCAATTATATAAGAATTGGATATGAAAACATACTTCATGGCGATGCCAAAAAAATCGATCCTAAAGCTACCAAGAAATTCAAATCGTTTACTGAAGCCATTGGACGTGATGTTACGATCTTCTACAAAGGTTTGGAACATCTATTCACAAGAAAGGATAAAGCATATCTTGCAACCACGTTGAGAGCAATTGAATATCTTGGTGATTTAGGAACTTGCGAAGAACCAATGCGGACAATTCCTGAAATCTGGGAACATGAAATCTTGAGCTCATTCTATGGTTGTTCGGTTGAATACGTGAGAGGGATCTGTTTGTGTAGAAAGGATATGGATAAGAAGCAAGTGAATGAATTGGTTGGGGTGTTGCAGCGAATCCAACAGGATTATCATGCACATGTTGAACCACCACCAACAGCAACGCAATTCTTACGTGAGTTTTCGTTTAAGCAATAGCACAAAATTTTATATAGCTAGATTAATCATCGCTATCAGATGATGATGAATAACCTAAATTAATTTCATTGTTATGCTGTACGATTGTTGGCTTCTTCTTCAAAGTGATTGTTGACGGTATTGTCGGACGTTTTCTGATTTGTAGTGCTTTTTTCTTTGGTGGTTCCTCGTTGTCTTCTTGTTTGGTATGCTCTGCAACTGATGTTGATCGCTTAATTTGATTTCTTGATGCGAATGCCAGTTTCGCTCTTTCTTCGTCATCTTGTTCAGCTTTCGCTTGACTCTCAATTTGCAATTTCAATTCAAATTCTACTTTTTCCTTTGCCAATTCTGCCACTCTATCCGAGCCTCCCTTTGCCTCCACATCATCTAATCGATTCTGTAATTCTTCCAAATCTTCATTTATCTCCTGTTGCTGTTGTTGTTCCTTCAATCTCTTTTCCAAATTCTCCATCACATCCCCACCACTCGCATTCAATGCTTCACGTTCTGACCAAAATGGATTCTTCTTCCGTTTCTCTTTTAATACCTGAAACTTCTTATTTTCTTCTTCTTCCCTTTCCAACCTCTTTAATAATTCATCCTCAGTTTCACCAACTTTGGCATCTGATGTCACCTTTCTCGTAGGTTCATAGTTCCTTACTGCACCTTGTTCAGGAACGTACCCTGAAGTTTGGGGATTTGTCTTGAATGTGATGGTATTATTACATCCAGGACAAGTGATATAGAATCGAATGATCTTAATATTGAGATATCGTTCATTCGTGGTTTCTTTTCGTGCATTAAAGGAACGTCTTTCTGCGATATATTCATTGCATTGAGTACAACGCATAGAATAGGGTGCCATCATTCTGATTTTGATGGTTTGGTTGGCAGATGAATTCTTTTTCGATTTTTTGGGGAGTTTGGAGGGGTCATAGTCTGGTGGGTAGTACTTGTTTATAGCCTTTCTCTCTGACATAGTGGTGCGTACTGCGTTTGATCTAGAGACTTGAATTGGGTTACTAGCTTAGGTAAACAATTACGATCTAGAAAAATGTGATGGCCCACCCGCGCGAAGGAGGTGATGGTTGAGAGGAACGAGGACGATTTCTGCAATGAGTCGTACCAAGTAGAAAATAGAGATTTAAGATTTAATTACAAACTACAGCTTTAACCAACATGAGGGTTATTACTCACAAAAACACTTCCTTGATAATATACAGAATAATGGGGGTTGTGTGCTCTTTATTAAATAATAGTAAAGAATTTTAGTTTGACTTATTAAACCTCATGAAAAAGAATCCAAAAACGAAATATTATACTTCTTATTAAGTTATTTATATTAATGCATTTTATATCCTCAACCTCAGGTTTAATCGGCTTGTCTCTTAGCAGCCTTCTTGGCAAACTTTCTTTGAGTACCAAAGATCTTCTTGTCTCTGTTCTTCTTTTGTTTTCTTTGTTGTCTAGAGGCCTTTTCAACCTTGGTAGCTAAACCGTATCTAACCAATCTGTAGGCTGGTTCGAATTTCTTAGCATCGGCAACGGATTGGTAGATTAAACCGAAACCGGTAGATTTACCACCACCAAATTGAGTTCTGAAACCGAAAACGGAAACAGCATCCTTTTCAGCCTTGTAGATTTCAGCTAACTTTTCTCTTAATTCATCCTTGGAGACGTTAGCTCTGTTTGGGTGTAAGACATCAATGACGAATTGTCTTCTGGCTAATAATGGGTTGGAGATAACCTTTCTAGTTCTGATGGTAACAGCGTCACTCTAAAATTGTAGATGTTAGTAACCTAATTCAATATTTGATATACCTATATCATATGGAGTGCTAGTGATTCGATGATTTAACGTTTTCTGTAATTCTTGTGCAACGCTTTCAATGTCATGTACAAAATTTTATTATAGAACTGTTTGTGTTTCGCTTCGAAGTAATGGTGTAGTAGATCAACTGGTCATATATTCCGTATGCACTTATTACAGTTGTTTGTATTGTAGTTATTGGGTATCTTATTCGCTGTTGAAAATTTTTCGTTGTATTGTTTCCTGATACTCTAGTTCAGGTCTTCTTGATGTTCAAATTCCAACAATATATATGAATCATTTCTTTGAAGTCATTCGTATTTCATCATCCTCTGTCTCTCCGCTATCGTATATATAGGTAATATGATATATATGTTGTTGTTACATACCATATTGATGATATTATTCCTTGTTATACAGAGGTAGTTTTAAGTAACAGAATAAAATTTTCAATCACTAAATTTTTTTTCAATAGAATCTCAGGACTGTTTCTTCGTAGTGAGAGCTTAGTGAGCTACAATACAGTACGGTGCACTACATACAGTAGAACATTTTCTTAGTGAGTGTGACTGAAAAAAAAAGACTGTTAACTATGTGACTGCATGTAGTGGAATTTTTGAGTTACAAAACCTACTTCTGGGCTGCATGCACGAACAAATGTTTGTTAGTTAAATAGATGAACAAAAAAAATAATTTTGCCGTACTGTATATAAGACATGAAAGTTTTTGAAATCCAAAAAAGCAGTCACATCTTCACGTGACCTCAGCTAAAAGTTGCAAAATAGAAATCTGGTGAAGAACGCTACCAAGCATCTTTTGCAACACTTCATAGATACTGAAACAGTTATTACATAGACATTTAATGACACTTCCAATTTAAACATTAAATTCAGAAAAAGCTTGCGCATAATTAGTGTTCTCTAATCAATGACTTAGAGAACCATATTTAAAATTTTCTAAATTAATTCAATTATATATTAACTAGCTATTAAACAAATACGACGATTTACATATAAGTTATTAGAATAATACCTCAACTCTCTTGCTGTATATAATTATATAAGTAGATTGTGGTCTTGTCATAAATACATGATTTACTTTCTTAACCTTAAAACAAAATAACTAGCGGCACGGTAAAAGAAAATAATAGCAATCAAGACACCGACCCAAAGACCCTTATCGTACTTTCCATAACCAAGCTGCTGCAAAACAGCAGGACCAGCAATCTTACATTGATCCATTAATGAAGAACTGTACATGCAATGACAAGAAGAATCACAATCAAAATTTCTGTTACTGAATTCATTAAACATCATACCTTGGAACACATACCTTTGATAATCAACCCAATAGAATGTATAATACCAAAAAACATTCAAAATATTGGAAGAAACAAGGAACCCACCAACTGCCATCCATAACCCATTCGCAAATGCAGTTAATGCTAATGCAATAACAAAATTAGGAAAGATGGAAGTAATCAAGATAGTCATAGATTCGGCAGCAACAAGATCAAGGAATAACCACATCAAATAATAAAAGAACCCAGTAGCACTTTCATTGAAACGAACCATAAAGAATGTGATAATGCTAAAAAGGGTTGCAATAAGGAACAAAAATGGGAGACCGACTAAGAAATTAGAAATGGAGAAGGATAAAGGACCATATAACCCATTTAATCTTTCCTTTTTATAACTCGAATAATCTTCCATGTAGGATGGGATATAAGCAACTGACATAAATGACATGAAAGCACCGGAGAAGAAGATAGCATTGATAAAAGGTTGAATATTCTCTTGACGAGTACCAAGCCTAAGCCAAACTGTACCCATCAAGATTGCCAACCCTAAATACATCACCAATCTAACGTAATAAGTCAAAATATCCCTTCTTGCTTTGATAAGGACACGGTGAAGAAGAATGAATGTGTTTCTAACCTCTTTCTTAAGATTAAACTTTTCAACCGCAAATTCGCTCTCGGTAATGGTATCTGAAAACGAAGCAATGTCTTTATCGGATTCATGACAGTTTGTACATTCTTTCCATTTCTTAGCAAGATCATCTAAGATATCTAATTTCTCCTGTGTAGATCCATGAGAATCATCCGTGAAATCAGTATTGATGAGATCCAATACATGTTCCGATGGATTGACATAATTTGGAATTGGATGACCAGCGTTATCAAAATAATTCACGACATTGTCAACTCGCCCAAGATAGATAGTCTTACCTTTAGATAAGAAAAGTACCTTGTCAAACAATTGAAAAGTATGAGTGGAAGGTTGATGAATAGAACATAAAACGATCATATTTTCTTCTTTAGCAAGCTTCTTAATGATTGTTATAACTTCTCTAGAAGCAACAGAATCCAAACCAGAAGTAGGTTCATCCAAAAATAAGATTGAAGGAGTGGTAATTATTTGTGAAGCAATACTAACTCTTCTCTTTTGTCCTCCAGAAATCCCTTTTTGAATTGGACTACCAATCTTCACATCTCTCTGTTCTTCCAACCCTAATAAACCAATGGTCTTATCGACTAAATGCTTTCTATAACTAGAATCAATACCAGCAAATTTAGCAGCAAAATCAACAGTTTCCAAAACTGTCAACGACCCAATTAACGAATCTTCTTGTTCGACATAACTTGACAATTGTTTGATCTTTTTCAACGTGGCGTGCTCTTTATTGATTAAGATCTCACCTGAAAGATGTGAATTAGAAGGCATGGAACGATGGGCTAATACATTTAACAATGTGGTTTTCCCACAACCTGATGGACCCATGATTGCGAGCATTTCCCCTGCAGATACGGAACCACTAACATCATCGACTAGGAATTGCTTCGAACCTGTACTTAATTGTAATTGAATATTTGACCATGTAAAGGTATCAGCTTTAGATGACATAATGAAGAATATATTTTTTTTGCAATCGATTTAACCTAAGTGAAAAACTGTGGCTCTTAGAAGAATTATGTCAAAATTTGGAACCACATTGTTTAGTCATTCCGTTTATTTATGTTAAAACGGAAATTCGGAAAAATTCGATAACCATTTTGTGTAACTTACCTTTTTTGGCTGCAAAGTCCGAAGTTCAATTTTTTTTCTTCTTTTGTTTCTTTCCTTGCAATTACGGGGTTTGATTTTCATTCGAACAGTAATGAATATGTAAGATTAGATTCAATTCGATTACTAATTATGTGGGGTTCCGCTCTTGTTTGTGTGAGAACGAAAAGCTTATCTTAGTCAATCTCGGTGTTATCCTTTTCAATATTCTAGTAGCTTCCAATTGACAAGTTTTAAATTAGGTTGACGTATCTGAACCAAACTTTAGATCCAAGTATCATCCATTAGCTTTTGACTTTGGGTACTACTAATTACTTTGTGAGCTACCTATGGGATAAAAAGATAGCTATCATCCTAATAATCAAAGGGTGTCCCTTATAGTTTGAGCTTCAGATGATATATTCTGCCTATATAACTAACTAGCCATTCGCTACCATGATATTTTAAAAAAATAATACTGAAGGGTAAACGATAAATGGTAGGACCTAAAAGGTTCACATTCAAAAGACAACAGCTAATCAATTCTAATCCAAACTCTGCTCGTGGTTTGTATGTTCTCCGATAAGACACATTGATTAAGGAAGGAATTAAGATGGACCAACTAGAATATCATATTCGCAAACTTAAATTCACAGCTTTCAAAAATCGGCTATTGCAAGCGTGCTGTTTTGTGATCAGCTAAATTGGATTTCAAGACATAAGCAGATTGACTGAGAAATCTTCTAGGATAGGGAAATTTAGTTTGTTGCACTATTCCTGGGACCAATGTGAGTCAATACTCGGTTAATTTAGGTCATAAAATCTCCACATTTCATTATGCTTTAAACCGATAAGCTGTAAAATCAATGTGTGCTATCTCAAAGTCGAACTGGCGGTACACCTCAGGAATCTAAGCTTCCGTCATCTTCTATGCTCTCGGTGAACTTGCAACGAAAATTATTTTGTGTCACGGAATTAGACATTGCTTGTTATTTGTTGCATACCATAGTATTCCGTTAAAAGGCTTTTAATGATAAACGATCTAATCCAAACTTTATCTTGGAGAGGTATATATCATTTTGTATCTGCTAGTCTTAGAATATTTAGATACGGAAATATGCATGATTAATAAAAATAATGCCAAGTTTAACAGGACACTTTGATGTAGCAATCAAATAAAGTGATACCATCTCAATTGCAAAATCTAACAGAATAGGATGCAAACTTTGACTTTTTACTTTACCCTCGACTAATTATGGAGCTAAAGCTATAGTGGGTTAGCTATAGGGGCCATTGCTAATATATGTTGTATCAAAAACCTATTACTCCAATTACGTATAGAAACTCCGTGAACGCGTAGGATTTAGAGGCATTGTGAAGGACCGTCAGAGGGTAGAAAATCTCTTGATATACATTTCTGTCCCTCATACCTTTTTTGTATCACGCCCATGGGTAGCTCCAAGGTCCAACTATAAAGTGGAGTAAATGTAATATCATTCAGATGAAGATTAAACTACATCGAATGAAGAAATTTAATAGGAGAAAACTCTAAATTTCGGGCGATGCCATTGAATAGAATGTGAACAACCAAAACGTAAAGTATTTCGAAATGTTAGCCATTTCCAAAAAAAACAGTTCCATGCTACATGTATGGGCCCTCCAGTAAGTCTTAGAATTAGCCAATAAATAACACCTATTAAATGATGCAGCAAATTGAATTCTGTTGATTTTTTTAATCCCTTAGTTTACATACAAAATGGAAAAAATAATTACTCTCTTGGTGTTTACTTCTTACTTCTCATTGGAGAGCCATAACTTGTCCACCTTATGCCGAAAAGATTGAAACCCGGCGAAGCCTCCTTTTCGGTTGCAAGTCCGAAATTAGATCTCAAATGCAACGGAACGCTGATGTACGATGATTAATTAACCAAGAAAGAAATTTATAATTAGTCAACTTCCCAAATTCCCGTTTTTGTGATATTTTCGGAATGACTGCCCTTTGACTAATTCTTAAAACGAGAACGTTAACGGGGGAAACTACTAGTTATTGATTTTTGTGCCAAACTCAACAATCTGTATCTTTGCTGTGCTAAGGAAGTTTATTCCCTTGGGATATAATAGCGGAGTCGACGGTATCGGTATTTTTTGGGGTAGAATGTATAAAGAAGAAAGCGAGATTAGGTAAGAATATTTCTACTCTTTATTCTATTGCCACAAGTATAATATTATGTCTATCGTATCTTCTCAACGGTTTCAAGTCAAACCTGGCATATTATCTATTGCCTAGAGCCTTGGCCGTTTTTTTAACGTTGCGGGGTTCCCTTTGAGGGGATACCCGTCTTGTACAGCCTTTAACTTCAGAAAAGAAACTAGAGAATTTTCGGAACTACTCCGATGTGCTTATTACACAAAGTTCTTGTTTTCCCATAAATAATAAATCAAATAAATTAATATGTTTACTCCAAGACTAACCAGAGCCTATAAACAATGAACGTACACATAGAGAGACGTATTAGGAGTTAATTTGTTTGTGTCTTAAGCCCATGAAGTGAGATAAGAATGAAGGGCCAAACGCAAATATTAACACAATACCACACATCAATCCAGCACTACCCCCAAATCCTAATTTTTCAAACATATCTGGGAAGTAGAATGGCCCAAGGAACCCAAAGATATTTCTTACAAAGTTAATGTATAAACCAACTTCTGGAGCATACTCGGGTGCACTGTCAAGGGCAAATGTAGTTATAACTGTAGCAACGATGTTATTACCTGCTGCAGCAATGGCAGCCCCGATCAATGGTTTGATCGTCCAGCCATGACCTTGAGCGCCGTTAAGGAAGACACCCCAAATGATCAACCCAATGATAACTAAAAGATAACCATTGTAGGAAACCCAGATTCTATCGGCGATAACTCTTCTACCGTTACGTTTTTCGATACATTTCTTCATCCACCAATCTGATAATGGGCCGGCAAGGATCTCACCAATAATGGATCCAATGATAATGGCAATGTATTGAAGGGAAAGCTGTTGTGGGTTAAGGTTGAAAAATGGAATCATAACTTGTGGCATTTCAACAACAAGCACAATATTTGCATAACAGAAAGTGACTGCAAGGGAAATGACTGCAAAAGTGACATCAATGTTGGTAGCTTGGAGGAATGGAGTGTAAAAACAATCCCAGTTGAATTTTCTGACTGGGGATTTACGAATTCCCAAGATTTTCATAACTCCGGTAGATTCATAACTTGGATCATGACGACTGTAGACTGTTTCTTTTGAGAAGAAGTATAAGACAAATTGGACAAAGTTCATTATTGCAAATACGAAAAAGATCCATTTAGTACCAACATGATATTGAACAAACCCAGTGAAGAATGGTCCACTTGGAGTGCCAATGATTAAACCTAATGACCACCAACCATTTTTCTTACCCCTTTCAAAAGCAAATGCTAAATCACCAACAACTGAAGAACCTGCAGCTGCAGCTGTAGAAACAAATACAGCAACTAGTACTCTGGTGGCCATTTGTTGACCATAAGTCTTTGCAAACCCACCACCAATGTTTAATATACAACATGCAAAAGCTCCAAATGTCAAAAAAAACTTTCTACCAAATGTGTTCATTAAAGGAACCCATAATAATGGTAAAACACCAAAGACTGCAATTTGGGCAGATGTAAAGTAAGCAGCAGTAGGTAAATCAACTCCGTATTCTTCGGCCATAGTTTCAAAAGCAGGAGTTAACCCAGCTGCCATGAAAGTTGATGAAAAGGTTCCAAAGGCAATCAACAATATTTCATAGTTCTTCTTCCAATCAGACCAATTTAATGGGTCTTCAGGATCCGCTGAAGGCAATGGGTCCAATGCAACAGAACCATGTCTTGAAATAAGGTATTGTTCATGTTCTGGGTCAAGTGTTAACTGAACAGGGTCGATTTCTTCAACGTGAGCCTTGGATCCCTTTTCGTAATCACTAGCTATAGATGGTGTAGACATAGTTAACCTTGAATGTATATCTTAATTATTTAAAAGAGAAAAATTATAGGTTTAGGATAAAAAAAGACTTTTGCATCCATTATATATTTATGCATTTGACACATTAAAAAAATAAACCTTACTTTCATTGATTGAGGATTCAATGTACGTCCTTTTGGATACAATATTTTCTTTGTAAAAATTATATTTGATTTACGATTTTATTACCTTTTCCCGGAAAAGAACACAAAGCTGATTTGGATTTTGAAACTCCGGAACAGATAAAGGAATTCTCAAGGAAATGAAGTTGGGGGAGGTGCAGATTACAAAGCATTTGCTACGTCAATTATATGTTGCGTCTCAGAGATCTATTTTCTTTTTCCTCGGCTTAGAAATTTCGAACTAAGAGTAAACTAAACACCTTTATCGGTTCTATAATCTAGAGATTATTCAGTAGAATGTTAAGATCGCTAATCTACTGGTAGCCGATAACAAAAATTATGCACATCTCAATACTTGAGTTGGCTGCATATTTTGCGCGTATGCGGCAGAAGGAGGGGCAATAGGCAAAGTTGATTACTCAGCACATCATACATATAGCATATAAAAAAATGATTCCCCTCAATACCCAAGCTTCATCTAAGACTCGTTACGTCGGTCTAGTGATAATTGGATTAGAGCAAGCAATCGCTTTTGGTGCAAATTTGCAGTTACGCCAAATAGAAAAAAAAAATTATTTTTTACGGAATTAGGTCCCGGAAAAAATTAAAAAGAAGTGGGGCATACTTACACAAATACTACCACCAGTTTGAAACATAGAAGTGCCCCACTCCCTTGTTTGTCATTAAAGGCTAGAGAATTCTTATTTAGCGTCAAGTCTCACGGCATTTGGGTTTTATCATAGAATAGAAGAGTGCAATCGGTTCAATTGGTAGACTATATTCGAAAGAAAATGAGTAAATATGGAAGTAATTAGAAACGTTTTACTTATTTTTTCAATTGTAGCCAATAATATATGAAAATTTCTTTTGTCTCAATTATATATAGAAGTGGGAATTGTTATTTAGATTAAATTACCAGAACATTACTAAAGAAAGACAAATCGGAAATCGTTTATAATGGACTTAGTAGAATTGAGTTATTGTACTTAATTGTTTATAATTCCTTATTTTACTACCTCAACTCACCCCTCCCCTCTGATGCATATGTCAATGTACATTGACTCTCATGTTGAGTCAACAATCTCCACAGATTAGCAGAGAAGTGGGGATTCAACCAAGTCGAGGGGTTCCAATTACGAAAGGTTGTAATGGGACTCCGGTTGAACAAGAATGCATTCGTTTCGACCCTGGAGAATGTGGATCTACACTTGGCCTCCATCGAACATACTTAGAGAGTGGCTAATTGCTAACCCAAAATGATTGCTTGGCACTCCGTTAACGTTGAATCAAACTTCCAAGGGTGGTTATCATATTCCACTTCAAAGCTACTATTTGATCGATATTCCGTAGTAATTTATTGAAATGCAATTGCCAATTACTGTTTGGGTTGTTTGTGGAGATCTTGCATAGAACAATAAACTATTGCATACTCATACACGGACTTTGCGTTTACGGAAATGAGATAAAATCGAAAATCATTTTCATGTATTAATATTATATGACATTATAAAAACATTTACCAGGTCTATTTCCCAATTCGTCATCTCTATTTCCGCTTGTTGCAGGAAATATCTACTCCACCCACTTGTCTCCAGTCAAACTCTCATAAGCCTCAATGTACTTTTCCTTAGACTTGATAGCAATTTCTTCGTCCATCTTTACCCCTTCTTTACCTGCAAGTCCGGAAGAAGTCAACCAATCTCTCAAGAATTGCTTATCGTAAGAATCTTGGGATTTTCCTAATTCGAAAGTTTTAGCATTCCAGAATCTAGAAGAATCTGGGGTAAGAACTTCATCAACAAGAACGATATTATCATTTTCATCCAATCCGAATTCAAATTTAGTATCAGCAATTATGATTCCTCTGGTTTTGGCATATTCCTTAGCTTTAGAATAAAGTTCAATAGCTTTAGCAGCTAATTTGTCACATAATTCTTGTCCAACAATTTCTGCAGCTTGTTCAGGAGAGATGTTTTCATCGTGTTCGCCTTGTTCGGCCTTAGTTGAAGGGGTGAAGATTGGAGTAGAGAATTCTTGAGATTCAATTAATTCTTGATCAACATTCAATCCATGAACGGTTTTAGTTTTCTTATATTCTTTCCATGCAGAACCAGTGATATATCCTCTGACGATAACTTCCAATGGAATCAATTTCAATTTTCTAACTAATAATGATCTACCAGATAATTGTGATTTATATTTTTCAGCAGATAATTCTTGAGGTAACTTGGCAAATAAGGATTCATCATTACAAGTATCTAAGATTAAATGGTTTGGAATTGAATCTTTTAAAAATCTAAACCAAAATTCGGATAATTTGGTTAAAATTTTACCTTTATTTGGAATACCATTTTCCATTATCACATCATAAGCAGAGATACGATCAGTTGCAACGAATAATAAAGTTTGTTCATCAACTTGGTAGATATCTCTAACTTTACCTCTTGCAATGAGTGGTAAGATTCCATCTAAGTTGGTGGTAGTTAATGAGTCGGACATTTTGAATTGTGTATTGTATTGATTATATGGTGTTGAATGAAGAGATGACTTTTTGATTGGGGTGAAAAATCTGAAATTTAATTGTATGTGAGATGATGGGATGTGATTAACTCTGACTGATTGATTGATCAGATTCACTTTTTTTTTTTTTGATGAGTTTTTGACTCTGATTTCAATTTAAGATAGATTTGACTAGTGAATACTATAAGAGATAGCTGCCACTGAAAGTTTGAATAAATAAGCAAGACCATACACGTATGGATAGAAAGAACTACCATTGTCTTATTTCGTTAACTTACATTAAGAAATGTTGTTTCTAGATTGCCGTTGCATTAATCAGCTTAATGCGTATTTTTTCTTAAATTAGCAATTCTTTTGGTGCAAATTTAGAGATATGGGGTATATTTGTGAGAGAATCCTAAAAAAACTCATTCATTGGAGGTAACAAGATGAATCCTTCGCCACTCAACTTAAATATTCAATTAACACAAATATAATGAGGCTCCTCGCCTGGTAGTTCAAGATTGGACTCGTTAATTGGTACCGAAATTACAAAAAAAAAGACTTCAAATCTCCGTCATTATCAGTTCCTTGCATTATGTTGTTTTGGCCAAACTTCTCAGAAATGCTGAGTTGCATTAATTATGGTACACGTTCTTAATCTATTTATCTATATATAATTTACACCTCTCTTAGTATTATTGAACCATCACTAGATGAAGAAGCAATGATAGGTTCCAGAGGATGATATGATACATCAATAACAGCACCCTCATGTCCAGCATACTTGCCAATAATACGTCTTGTGCCTAAGTCCCAAATAGTAACGGTGGCATCTTCCGATCCAGAAACAATTCGAATATTGTCATTAGAAAAACATGTTCTGATGAGTAAATTTTCCTTACCTGATGGTGCACCTTCGTATATATACGGATTCTGTCTTTTTATATCTTCGGGAACAAATTCCTTGGCATTGTACGTCTTTATGGTTCCATCTAAAGTACGGCTTACTAACATCGTATCATCTGGACTGACTCCGATTGATGAAATTGCCAGTATGTTTCCTTCCCCCACACTGGTCCATAAAAGTTTATCTAACATTCGTACATCATACGCTAATATTTTAGGATCGATACCAGACATGAACACATTCCTTCCCAGTCTACTAAACTTCCCACATAATAAAGGAAAATTTCCTTCGATCTTCTCTATCGGATCTCGTTGTCTCTGGTCCCAGAACAATGCGCGACCATCATCTCCTACTGACAAAACCATATCATCACAACTAGTGGAAATTTCATTGACTACACTACCAGAATCATGTCCAATACATTTCCGCACTCTATTTCCAGTATTCACATCCCAGAATCCAACAGTAGAGTCTGCGCTCGCGCTCACAACCGCAGAATCGTCATATGTCCATTCAGCACACGTTACTGCCCCTCTATGTCCCGTCAATGCTGCATAGTTTGACTCTATATCTTGCGAGGTGGGAAGATTCCAGAGAAGAATTTGTTTGTCCATCCCGGTAGATAGGATTTTCGTACCGTTGTGACTAAATCTGGTGCAAAAGACCGGTCCACTATTATGACCCTCAAGGATGATGGCTGAACTGTAAAGTATCCGGCCTGGTTCGGATGTGGGTAAGATATTTGATGTTTTTATTAGGCTAGATTGGGTTCCATTGTCAGTTTTCTGTCGTTTGACTAATGACATTGTGATGTTTTCAGTGGGATTTATATCTCATCGAAGTAAAAGAAATGAGAACGGGATTCATTTTCATCAAAATTGCGCGTGCGCAAAATGTCTTCTAATAACAAAAATAAATTCTCTTCTTATATTTAAATTAAACATTATTTAAAAGTAGCTACTTTACACACTTACACGCCAAATATCAAGTCAATCATTCTAAGTCAAATACTCATAACTATTGTTATCAATACGCTTAATATATTTCTTGTCTATCAAGTGGTCAATGACTCTCTTCACATCAATAATCTTAGCAGAAAATCTTGACATTGCTTGAGGCAAAACTTCTTCAATCAAACTATTATGAGAACATTGTCTTCTTGACTTCATGATACGAACAATACATGCAGAAAGATAATTCTTACGAGATTCTTCAATTTCCTTGTTGGCTTCCTCTTCTTCTCGTTTAGGTTCAGAAGTTTTGATTGCACTAATGAAATTAACTCTCAATTTCTTGGATTTATATTCTTCAACAATTGTGAGTGTTGTCGTTGGAGTTAGTTGCCCTGCTGGAGATTGATCAATTAATTTATATTTAGTGAATGGCAATAAGTGGGCTTCGAAAATTTGTGGAGCAGTTCCAACAATATCGTGCAATTCTTGGAATGTATAGCTATTCTTCTTATTGAATGCAACTAAAATCATTAGTTGTACTTGAGAAACCGAAAATAAAAATGGTGGTTTACCCTTTCTTGACAAATTGGCCTTCAAATCAGCTTTCCCATGGTTCCATAACCACTGCAATTGTCTACCGGTATGCTTTGAACCGTATATCTCAACAACCTTCTCGAATGGAGCTTGCAATTCAGCGGGAACGTTCAAATTGTAATCATCCATATGATTGAATGGCCACATACTTTGAGCAAGAATCAATGGATTGAATTCCTTCACAATGCTATCAGCAGCAACGTGCTCCTTGACGCTACCTTTCAAGTCTTCAGAAGCTTTCATGTCACTAAACATTTTCGTCATTTTACTGGTATATTCAATTGAAATTTCCTCTTGAAGTTTATGAAGTAAACTTTCTTCCAATTCTTCTGATTTACAGTTGCCATTAATTAATCTCTTAGCTAACAATCGACGATAGTACTCTTCGAATGCATCGCGATCATTTAAGAATTTAAATACGATAATCAAGTTTTCAGCATTCATGTCGGCGATATCTGCATCTTTGCTTGTTCCTCTCAAGAAACTATCAGCATATCTAGCCAAGACTTCCGGAGTCTTACAATTGCTTCTTGGGGTAGGGGTGGCAATGGGGTTCTTATTAACGAAATGACGACAGGCATTGTCAAGGGATCTGATAAATCTTGTATCCTTGTTGAACGCTTGGATAACAATATCGTTGAATTGATTATAAATTTCAATTAAGGTGTTGATATAAGTCTTTGGGTCAATGGCATTCACAGTGCCAGCCTTTCTTCTTGAGCCTGCAGCTTCAGGAGTTTTATTTTCAGCCTGAGCATCTGCTGATTTTTTAATTTCTTCAATAGCTTTCAGAGCTTCACCTTTAATATATTCTTCTAATGTATTTGCTAATGGATCTAAAGTCTTAGGAACTCTAGCAAGTAATTTATACATTCTTTGAATGTGCTCGATTTGATTTTGCTGTAATAAAACGAGGAATTGACTATACATTTCCTCAGCGTGATTTTCAATCAATGATGCATTCAAAGCATCTAATAAAGGTTTCTTAGTGTGTTCTTCCAAGTAGTTGTTAGATCTTGAGATTTCTTCGGCAAGTCTAGTTTCACATTTCTTCATATAATCAACAACATTATGTTCTGCAAGATACTTACTACTTTCTGCAATGTAGTAATCAGTTGTTGCCTTCAAAAATGGGGTTTCGAACGAATTGACATAAATGATTAAGTTAGGTTTCTTTAAGTCTTGAGGATCAATACTTAAAAAGACCAAAGATTTAATAGCAGTTGAAATTAATGAAGTATCAACAATCAAATTGTTTCTTTGTTTTTCAATTAATTCCAAGACTTCTTTAATTAAAATTTGAGCATTTGGTTCAAACATTTCTTCTTTCCATTTGATCAAACATAAAGTATTAACATCAAAGATATCTCTTCTACCATCAGCTCTTTCCTTTTGGACCCAATATCTATTCATATAATCAAATACATTGTTCATATATACAGCCCCAATAGTGAATCTAGTCCATTTTCTAACATAAAATTCCAAGAAAGTCTCATTAGCTTCCTTCTTCAATCCACTAATATATTGATTCAAGTATTTGACCAATTTATTATAAATGTCAGCTCCTGCTAATGAATAACTGCTATTTTCAGCACCACTGCCACTACCAGATGACATACCTGAACCTCGTCGAGATTTGTTGACACAATAATCATAGATAGCGGTATAACAATTCATATACATTTTAGGTGTTACGCCTTCATCAGCAGCCGAACCCAAAATACATTCTAAACCTGGTTGAACAAAGTTCCAAGTTCCGTTTAAGTCGGAGAAGGATGGACGAGACATTTAATTTTAATTGATGAGTTGGGTTTCTTCAAATCTGATTTAAGTAAAAATCAAAATGTCAATTCGACTAAGGTTTGTTGAAGGTGGAACAATTGCACGTAATATCCTTTCAATTTCAAACTTTTAGGAGGTTTAAGACGTGTAAAATGGTGTGAATATTAATGAACAACTCTACTATATCCTATAAGTTATATTCTGTATGAGAATGATTTAAATGTCTTCACTTGTTGGCTCTTTGTAAAAGGAGGTGAGATTTACTTTAAGAAAATCAGAAAGTGGATGTCGTTTCTTTCCAGTTGCGTTTTTACTTTTGTCGTTAAACAAAAAATTTCAATGGTAGGGGAAAATGTCGCTCTAGAAGAAGTAACAAGAGACATCCATAATTACACCATTACCCAATTTTAACAAGTCCTTTCACAATACTCAATGTACTAAGCTATGCTATGTTATGTTATGCTAATACTATGTTATCCCTGAGGAGAAATTAAACAATATCTAGATCAGTTCGCGGTCCCAACGTTGTACTAACTCTATCCACGACTCTTAACAAACTAATTGTAAATGTAATAACCCATAAACATAATATTGTAAATAAAAATGCAGCCAAAGCTCGTTGTCTTCGGCATATGGTTCCAACCACGGGTACAGGTTGAAGTGTCCCTTGTCTTGTATCTGCTTTACAAACCCATTCCTCTTCATATAAGGTATTGAAAGTTAATGAAAGATTTGCTGATGAAAATATAATGAATAATAAATCCAACATGATTAATCTCATTTTACTCATTGGTTCTCTTAATCCCAAGGGTTTCCCGGAATATTCATCATATGCGATATATATAACGTATATCAATGCTACTGCCTGTACCACAACTGCCATTATCGTACTTGGTTCCTGTGGTATGTCTGTTCCATCCCATGTTTGTAAGGAAAGTTTATATATTGATCCTGCTAATGCTAATGCCGTAATGCATAATATAAGTGTCATAATACGAAGGATTAATGGAACCAAAGGATTAAATAAAAATACTCTTTTGATACTAGGTAAAACTTGCTTTCTATTTGCACTCATCCAATACCCTGCGGTTGATCTTACTCTTGTATCATTCTCATCTTTATCTCGATTCCCCGTTGGACGGAACCATCGGAGAATTCCCCTATTATTATTCAACAATCCTGTTCCGCCACTACTTGATGATTCGACTAGTTCGGATTTCAATCTTTGATCTCCTCCCCAGGGACTATTTAAATCGTATTCCTTCAAGTAATCATCACCATATGATATTTTATCACTTGTATATGTAATTGGATTTCGAATTGATGAAATAAAATTAAACCAATTTCCATCCAATGCACGCAAATATGGATCATGGTTAGAAAAATTGGCATATTGATCTTCATCATTGTTCGTGCTATGGACATTTATACTTGCTATTGTATTTGACCGCGTATGTGATGCTCCTCGTATAGCCATAATTTGATCATATGTGAGGGAATTGGACTGCAGTTCTGGAAAAGTAGCATGGCCTTTGTAATGGGCCCTTGCTACCGTATCTAGAACAAATGGTGGTATTCTATTTGGTACATGATTATATGTACTAATATTGACATTCTCGAAGGGATTATTGCATATTTCGTTATTGATGGTTCCAGATCTACTCCTATTATTATTGCTATTAGTTGGAGTACTACCCTCCATTGTAATTCTACTCATAATTTTTTATAAGAAGTTTATGTTGGGGATGGTTAATGTCAAAGCAGTTATGCTATGAATATGTATATCTATTTGTAGTGCTTATCGTGTATTTTGAGGTGGGAGTTCAACAAAGTAAGTAAAATGATAATAATGATGATGATGATGATGGTGATAGTATAGTATACAAAACACAAATAATGCTTAATCAATGTTTCACAGCGGAAAAAAAGTTGACCATGTAATTACAATTGAGAATGTCACGTGTAATACTTATTTTGGGTGCAAAAACAAAAATCATAATAAATTGCATGACTGTAACAATTAACAACTTTGGAAACACGTTGAACTATTGATACTAAGGGTGATCATATAATTGCGTACTGTGAACGTGTTTAATATATATATATATACCAATTCAAGCGTGTATTTTTCTGGGGGGTGTAAAATAAAAAAGTCTTGAAGCTTAGGAAACGATAGTTGAAAAAAGCGGAGATTCAAAAACATTTTGAACAATTACCACTTTAGTGTTACCACTACTCGTTTAACTCACTTTTCCAATTCATATGAGTGACAACAGGTCTATACAGTTTCTTACTTCGCCAGGATATGTTGAAGTGCATGACGTGTGTATTTTGTGTTAGAATCTTTTTCAGTTATAAACTGATTGTAATCTTGTTGTTCCATTCAATTGCTATTCATGTATTTAGTCTTTTCATTGCATTTATTTCCATAATAAAGAGGGTATTAGTGCAACCAAAAGGTTGTTGTGTCTTATAAATAATTTTGTTTATTCGGCTATGTTACACGGCAAATTACAGGTTTAGCATAGATAATCAGTAAATTGATGTCACAAAGAAAATATTTGCAGGTTACCTTGTTAACTTTCTTGACAGATGAAAAATAATGAAACTTTCATATAAGAGAAGTTGAAATCTCCACAGGTCTTAATCATTGCTATCATTGATACCCCTACGGTTAGATTTAGCAACTTGTTAGATCTATTCATTCTTTATTTAATTCCTCAATTAGCTACGTGATTGGAGTTCAAAAACAAAGCATAGGAGCAAACTATGATCCTTAACCAGAAATCAATAATATGTGTTCGCGGTAAATCTAATCTTGCCACCTCCATACTCCGTTCAAATGCGCTCATTACGGATATTACTACTACCATAATATGTTCTAAACGTTTCCAATCTACTCAGACTAATTCAAAACTTCTCGATAAGAATTCAATCTATGTGGTCTCCATCCCAATTACAACTTCAAAATCATACATTTATTGTAATCATCGTCCTAGTATGTTGGGTACTACCCAATTAGAAACCATTCCGGCGATTGTGAAGTTCGAATCTAAATTAACACTGCTTGCAAGCAAGGGATGGTCTAAGTTGAGTACATCTGATAAACCTATCAATATCAAAATTACCAAATTTGTCAAGAAATTATTAACAACTATTCCATATGAAGAAAATTGCTTGAGATCATTCCCGAGTCAAAAGGCAATGATTAGAGAGATTAATGAAGAATCACTTGAATCAGTGAATTCTATATTAGGTGGATCTAATAATACCCAAACTAATATAATTCAATCAGAAATTGAAAATTTGGATATTAAAACTAATCAATTAAAACCAATTCCATTATTTCATCCTTCATTTCAAAAGCCAACAACCATATTGAATCAGATATATAGTTTTCGTGAAGAAAATCAGTCCAGACATCAGAAATATATCTTGTTATGTTCTTTAGGTATGATTGCTAGTATTCCAGTTGGTTTAATTCCTCTTATGCCAAATGTCCCAGGATTCTATCTTGCCTATAGATTATATTGTCATGTCAAGGCATTAATGGGGATTCAACATCTTGATTACTTATTGGAGACTGAACAAAAGGAGTCATCACTGGTTGCAAATCCCACTAAAGAAAAGGATGAAGAGGGAGAATTGGGAAAAGTAGAAGAATTGGCGGATGATACAACTGTAAACGATACCACTCATTTAGCATTCAAACCAATCAACAAAATCGACGAGATATATGCACGTGAGAATGAAAGTGGTAAATTAGATGAATTTGTTCAAGAAGAGGAAACTGTAATTATTACTGAAAAGATTATCAATCTGTTGATAAATGAATTAGATTTGGAACATTTGAGAGAAGATTTGCATAAGGCATTACAACAAGAAACCAATAGGTTAAATAGAGATATTAAAATCGAGGATCCTGTTAATTAGTAGTATGTATAACTACTTTGTGTATATTTAAAATAAAAGTACATTTCCAGTATAAGCGTTGGCTGTTACAAAGTTTGGGGTCTAAATGCGGAGTCAGGGTGGTTGAAGCCCTAAAGAACTACACGTGACCTGTGAACCCTTAAATTAATTATTGCGGGTAATCTTTATTTTTT
Organism: Hemisphaericaspora xylofermentans; assembly: GCA_002105455.1. NCBI lineage: Eukaryota > Fungi > Ascomycota > Pichiomycetes > Serinales > Debaryomycetaceae > Hemisphaericaspora > Hemisphaericaspora xylofermentans. The sequence continues at coordinate 8,054 of NDXA01000054.1, read as the reverse complement.
GCGCTCCCCTCATACAATGTTCGCGGTAACAAACAATTTTAATTACTAGCACCCACTAATTTCCTTCTGTCTAACAAACGCTGGAACGGAATTGCCCCATAGTTTGCGTGACAATTCTCCTTTTAAAAAACTTTTTCCTACAACTTCTTTCTTTCTTACTCTTTTACCTTTTCTTTCTTAGCATACCTAATTATCATTCAATATGAGAGATAAGTGGAGAAAAAAGAGAGTTAGAAGACTTAAGAGAAAGAGACGGAAGGTTAGAGCTAGATCCAAGTAATCGGACAGCTTAAAAGGTTTATAATTAAAGAATTTAATGATTGAATGATTGAACATCATGTTTCAATTGACTTTGATGAATACATAGGGGTTTTATCACCTCAATTGCAATTGATTATATATGAGTAGGTTGGAGGATGATTTGCTTGGTTAATTGATCGTTGGTTTTTTATTATATCTTTTGGTGGTTATTTTCTAGTTCGTTCATAAAATGCCTTCATTTTTAAAACAAATGATTTATGTCCGTAATATTACTATATAAAAATTAATAAATGAGTACCAGCTTTATGTTGGTACGAGTTTTAAACTGATTGTTTAACTTGTAGGAATCTCAATTGTAAATGTGGTTGGATTCAACCTTTAGTGTATTAATGTATACCTGGAAGAAATTTCAGAGCAAATTTTCATGACTACCTTTTGGGAAATATGCAGGATTGGTATGTTTTCGCAACCATAGTACCATTTTTTGCACCCTATTTGTACCACTGCAAGTTGTAAGCTATCCCAAGATAGATACACGCATGTTCCTTAATCATGTTATCACCCATACAGGAACTTTCCATTTCATCATTACCTGATTCCCGACAATTCCTGCAGCTGCGACATCCTGAAAATGTATTCTTTGATAATACTTATCCTGGCACAACCTCACCAAAACTCAACTTACAAGATAAATATCAGACAGTTCCGTTCTCTAAAAGCTCACCGCTTACAATCAACCAAGAAAATGAAGGCGAGTTACAAGCAAGCATGGATGGGTTCGCATATACCGCACCTACGAAACTCAATGATATCAAGAATGAACCCAAAGTAGTTAACGTTGATCGATTTCCACTCATCAAGAACCGAAACCTCGAAAACTCATCTACGATAGCTCCTCTAATCCCAAACTCGGCCACTCACTTTGAATATATTGCACCCCAATTATCACCCATTTTTGAACTTCCCAAACCCTCAACCAGCTCATTTGAGATTGAATCACAGGATTCGGTCCCTAGTCCTGTCCCTTACTCCGACATAGAACAATCCATTCTATCACCCCACCAACCCCCCTACGACCCATTGAATGAACCTGGCCAGCATAGCACATCGAAACAAACTAAAAGAAACATTTCTAGGGGATTATTCCCCTCAGACCACTTTGTGGAGTTTGTGGAGGATAGATATATGAGGTATAGACCCCAGGACTCCCAGCATAATAATGAAGGAATACTACTTGGATCACATCCTTTTCAACAAGAATGGTATGGGCAGAGACCAAAGAGTTCTACTAGCTTCGTGAAGTCTCTTGGTGGCTGGTTTAAGAAATCAATCAAGGAAGACAGTATTGCGCAACCTGATTTGGAACAGCAATATGATGACGTTGGCGAGGTGAGCAACTCTCAGTTGGATCTCTTAAAGAATTTAAATCTAAAACCCAATAGTTCTAGATCAATTCTCCCCAGTGCAGCCCCAGCTGGTCCAATAGTGGAGGCTGAAACTGTCCTGACACCTGTACCTATATATACACCCAAAGGGGTGCCTATAAATGAATACCCCTTGAATTTTGAGAAGGCTGAAAATGAGGATCAAGCTAGGCGAAACGCGATTGTTAATAGTTTGGATGATGATGTGCGAGATTTAGTTGATGGACTGGATAACTTTTTAACTTCTTGTTTTGAAGGAATTTGGGCAGTAGTTGTTACCGTAGCTGAGTTCTTTACTGGATTATACTAGAAGCTAAGTCAAAATACAAACTCTAATTAAATTCGGGAGAATTAAAGGCTGATGAGAAGATGAAATCCAATTACAAATTGTAACTAGTTGGCAGTCTATGCGGTTGCTTATCATTCAGTGTCGTGGTTATTATTATACTGAAACGTTCAATTATACTATATAAACTTTAATACTTGACTAAATAAAACTTGGAAATGACAAATGTAAAAATGTATGAGCACCAAAAAGTGACAAATGTGCATCTATTCAGATGCTTCAGCGAATCTTTCAGAAATAGTAGTTAACAAACTACCAAATTCCTTTTCACCTTCAGATTGACCTCTAGAAGGCTCAAAGAATTTAGCGGAAGAAACTGCATGTTTAACATCACTCGTAGCTTCTGCTAATTTTGACCATGCAGCACCGTTAGACACTGCTTTTTGTGCTTCATCATAGTATGAGATAAATGCTCTCATCATATCAAAAGTCTTCCAAATTGGACAGAAGGCATCATATGAAGAATAACCATTCTGTTGTAAGAAATCTTCTTTGATTAAAGTAGCAACATCTAATGTAATCTTATCGGAATCGGATAAAGCTGATTTCCCGACCAATTGAACAACTTGTTCTAATTCTTCGGCATTAGATAAGATTTCTCTAATTTTGTCTCTTAATGCTGGGAATTCAGGATAATTGGAATCGTAATACTTGTTCAAGACATTATTATATTTAGAATAGGAAACTGAAGTGTTAATACTTGGGAAATGCTTTCTTTGAGCTAACTTCTTATCCAACCCCCAGAAAACTTGTGTAATACCTAAAGTGGAAGTGGTAACTGGATCAGAGAAATCACCACCAGCTGGAGAAACAGCAGCGACAATGGAAACGGACCCAATTCTTTCTGGAGAACCTAATGCGATAGATTTACCAGCTCTTTCGTAGAATGAAGCCAATTTGGCACCCAAATAGGCAGGGAAACCTTGATCGGCAGGCATTTCACCCAATCTACCAGAAATTTCTCTTAAGGCCTCTGCCCAACGAGAAGAAGAATCAGCAATCATAGAAACATTCTTTCCTTGATCTCTGAAATATTCAGCCAAGGTGATACCAGTATAGATAGAAGCTTCACGAGCAGCGACTGGCATATTGGAAGTATTGGCGACTAAAGTGGTTCTCTTCATAATTGGTTCTTTTCTGCCTGAGATTTCAGTGAATAATTCTGGGAATTCCATCAAGACTTCGGCCATTTCGTTACCACGTTCACCACAACCAACATAAATAATGACATCCGAGTTAGAGAATTTGGATAAGGATTGGGAAATGACTGTCTTACCACAACCGAAAGCACCTGGGATACAGGTAGTACCACCTTGAACACATGGGAATAAGGAATCAAGGACTCTTTGACCAGTTAACAATGGATAATCGGCAGTTAATTTTTCAGCAACTGGACGTGGGACTCTGACTGGCCAAGTGTGCATCATAGAGTAACTATGTCTCTTACCATCGAATTCAACTTCTAACACGGTATCATCGACGTTGTATGAACCAGCTTCAGCAATAGAAACTATAGTACCTCTAGCTCTTGGAGGCAATAAGATCTTATGGTCATCCAATAACGAGTTTTCATAAATAGAACCAAAAATATCCCCACCAGTGATGTGATCACCTACTTTCAATTTAGCAGGATTGAAATCATAATTTATACTTCTAGATAATGCAGGTACGTCGATCCCTCTTGGAATATAAATGGATTGACTTTGTTCTTTAATGGCTTTTAATGGTCTTTGAATCCCATCATAAATAGTTTCCATCAAACCAGGACCCAATTCCACTGATAATGGTTTCCCAGTTCTTAAGACTGGGTCACCAATTGTGACACCAGCAGTTTCTTCATAAACTTGAATTGTTGCCTTATCGGCATTGATACGAATGACTTCTCCAACTAAATTATCGTGACCAACTTTAACCAATTCGTACATAGCACATCCAATCATGTTTTCTGCTACAACGACTGGACCTGAGACTGAGTAGATTTGACCATATTGGGATTCATCATCGTCGTTGATTGAAAGACGTTTGATTTCCTTTCTTGCGTTTTCTAATGCACCGGCCTAATAAAACTATGTTAGTAATTTGTTCAATTCAATTGATCAATTGGGTGAGAATGATTGAGTAAATAGACATACCATTGTGATTGTAAATATATGGAGGACGAGTTAAAGGATTAAGGATAAAATGTTAGGCTCAATCGTCTTATCAGATTTTGGAGACAACGTTTCTTTGGCTGTCAGTGAAATTTTCTGCTCAATGAAAAAGGGAGGGTTTGGATATTACCCGGATCTTCTTTATCACCGCAACGCTTCACTATTTTTATAATGGATAAAGCTTCATGTTTATCTCATGAATATATAGTGATGATGGATAGAGTAGTTCGATGAATTATTTCCTCAATGCCGTATTCCTCGCTCTATAGTGTTAAATAAAAAACACTATTCTATGAAGTCTCTCTTGCAATGGAAGGAAAAATGGAGTGTACTCCCGATGTATCATCTTCCCTATACATAATTTAACAAGAGTATATAGCATATCTAAGTGATACACCTCTCTAGGAAAGTATTCAATTCAATGAAGAAAGCCTTTTTCTGTGCTAAACTATGCAAAAATATTATTAATAAATATATAAAAACAACAACGAAACTAAGCAACAAAAACTGCAATATATGTTATATAATCATCATTAATGAGTAAAATGTTGAACTTCTCTTAACTTGTCAACATCCTTCTGTGAAGGAGCCCCCTTTTCGGCAATCAAAGGATGTCTCCAATCCTTAGCATAAGTGAATAATACATCTTGTAACAAAGTCAATTCTTCTTCTTTGATTCCTAAATCACTGAATGTCTTCGCATTTGGATCAATTACTTGATCAATCATGAGTCTTTGAATTTGATCTCCAGTTTCAGTCTTCCAGTACAAATATCTACTCTTGATTTCTGCAATTGCTTTTAACAATGGTAATGGTAATTGATATTCCGCGAATGAGTATGGGAATGGACCTGCTTGGGTGAAGTCCTCGGTTATACCGTGAATCATTTCTCTTATTTGTCTGTATGAGAGTTTTTGTGGTCCGTAGAGTTCGTATGTTTGACCAGTAGTACTGTCATCATACGCCATTTTTTCAATTGCTCTTGCGACATCAGTAACATGAACTGGATGGATAACTTTAGCATTACGGTTAGGAGTCCACATTTTAATTTTTGGACCCAAGTAGTTCAAGAGCTTATCTTCTCTTCCATACATTTGTGCTGGTCTTACGATTGTGGCTGAAGGTAAGATGTTCTTAACGACTTCTTCACCGATCCCCTTGGTGGCATAGAAAACAGATTCGGAACGTGGGTTGGCATTATAGGAAGAAACATGAATATATCTTGGGACATTTGCATCTTTGGTTGCTTGAGCAATACGTTCAGCAAGCCCAATGTTTATATCTGCCATACTAAAATTTTTGGTATTATAATCGGTACCAATGCAATTAATGACAACATCAGAATGAGCAACTGAATCTTGAATAGATTGTAAGTTACGAGCATCAATTTCAACAAAATTAACAACCCCTAAATCACCAGTAACTTTTAAAAATCTCTTTTTCATATCATCACGGAATGGAACAATTGTGGTAGTACCATGCCTGGCTAACTTGGAAGTGACATAACGACCTAAGAATCCGCTGGCACCAAAAACAGTTGCAACATAACCGGTTCTTGATGAACGACCACCTGGACCAACTGAGATGTTGACTTTACCATTTTTTGTGATATTAATGTCCGATTCTAAAGCAGAAGTGTAGACTGATCTGACACCGCCTCCAATTCGTTTAGATATGCTTGCTCTTAACATTATTAATTTGCGTTTAATGGGCGGTGGTAGTGACGATGATGATGTTCTACCCTCCAAATCTAATTTTTGTATGGTTTGAACATTTTTCTGCTCTCTGTTTCTCAGAATGAATTGAAAAATTACCAAAATGAAAATTCTGGTTGGCTAGAAAAAAATGGATCACGTGAAAACTAAGTAGAGGAGACATTTTTATCTAAGTTGAATAGAATGTCGCATCGATGCCTTGCTTCCTTATCACTTTTAATGATGAATGAAGGTTCTTCTTTAACTTAACTAATAATAACTATTAATATGTAATAATGAATAATATAACAATAAAAAGAATATAATATAATATAGTATAAAAAAAATAATGGGATAACTTTCGTAACTAATACTCTTTAACATGAACAACAACAAGAACAACAACAACCAGCATTAAACAAATTTAAAACAACAATAAAGCAAATAAAAGAATGGGATGGATCGTTAACAACAAAAAAAGGCAATTTATAATAATTATAACCCCCCCATGCTGAAAGGAAGCAGTGGGGGTTTTGTTTATAATAATTAGTAAACAATATGAATAAACCCCAACCAAGCGGGAGTTTACAATTATCGTATGTTTATAAACTCCCATACATACCCTTGGTAAAAAGGGTTATTACTCGCCATAAAGCTTATAAGAAATAATCAGGGGTTTTCCTGGTAACAGTAGGCTCGCCCGGTCTAACACTTGGATCGTATTGTAAGAATTGTCTATTATGTTGTTCATCAACCTCCATAATTGCCGCTTGATTCCCACATCTATAACAATAATTAGGTGCTGAAAAGATGGTAACTACTGATTCTTGATGGCTCCAACTAAAACCTTCCATCACCAACTGATGTGCTCTTGCGATTAACGATAAATCGTTAGTGTGATTGAATTGTTCTGATATGTCTTGTCCAAAGGTGAAACCTGCCCCACGGGGAGAAATACCCCACCCACCACGATCATCCGGATCTGACCACAAGAGATCACACATGGGTCCTTCATGGGGTACTTCTTGAATTCTATTGAGCTCACGTACTTGATCAATGGTTTCAATCATGGGTGAAAGACCACCATGCAAACAAAAAACTTTATTATCGACTAATGCGGTGATTGGAAAGTAATCAAATAAATCAGTGAATAATTTCCAAACACTGGCCGATCCATATTTTCTTAAACATTCATCATAAAACCCATAAACTTGTGTAATTTGTCTTGATTCATGATTACCTCGTAAAATGGTTATACGATTTGGATATCTTACTTTCATACACACCAAATATGAGACAGTTTCTACTGAATAGTAACCTCGATCAACATAATCACCCATGAACAAATAATTTGTGTCGGGGCAAGGACCACCAATCTTGAATAATTCCATCAAGTCATGGAATTGACCATGAACATCACCACAAATAGTTACAGGTACTTGTACAGGTTGAACATTTTCTTCAAATTGTAATACATCAACTGCCATATCACATAGTTTCTTAACATCTAATTCTAATAATGGTTCACAATTTGATAATCTTTCAATCCATTCATCTAATTGATTTATTGATGATAAATTTAATTGTGCTCGTTTATTTGAGGGGCCACCACTTTCTGATGTTGATGATGTTGTCACTTTATCGGTGATTGCTGTAGTTGTTGATGATTGTTTTAAGTCTTCGACATCTTCCATTGGTACATCTGTATCTAAATCCATTGTTCTAATTATGAAACGTTATTTAACTGTGGGCGATTTGAGGAGAGGGATGTGGGTGTGTGACTGGCTAAGTTAAAAAATTTATAATAAATAACTGAACTAATGTTGTCTAAATCAATTGATCAAATAATATGGAATATATGACTAATGGATAGATAGGTATATGTGTATATGTGTATGTGTAGTATGATCTATGCCTAAATCAATTAATCTCTAACGTTAGCCTTAATGCTTTAATTGTTCTAATGGGTGGGTGAGGTGCTATCAAATGATTGCTTGAAAAAAAGTTGTTCATTGATTTTGCTAATTTGCTTTGTTTCAAACAAACAATCCAAAAATTCCAACACACCAGAATTTGATCAATTGTACACTACCCCCACTTTTTGCACACAGACTCATCCACCCACCCACCCACCCACCAGTACTTATTATGTATTACGAGTAATTACTATTTATCCCAG